>OY755089.1:10042076-10224576 GCA_963576655.1 Gastrophysa polygoni | reverse complement strand
AGAATTCTTCCGTCTGCCAAATTGTCACTTTTCAGTGTCAAAATCGGAAACATCGAAAAAAGTTTACGAAGAAAAATATTTCAATTGTGTTGAGAACGGGAGCAGATTCGTTCCCGAAACGTCCACCAAGATAAGTAGAGGTTTTATTATTATTAAATATATTTGTAATTTTTTTCAAAAACAAGATGTCACTGACCAATAGAGAATTTCTCTTCTAGGTATCTAAAGGTTTAATTTCAAGCGCAGTGACATTTTGGGACAGATCCTAAATCTGTCCTTACTACAAATATATTGCAATAATTTTTAATAACTTCTACTCTATTTTTTAGAAACGAGGAGAGAAAATCCCATCAAAAGCTGAAAAACGAGAAATAAAAGCCTGAATACTAGTTACCAACGAATTACTAGCAATAATTTTTTCAAAATTTTCAAAAAAGCCAAAAAGACAAGAATAATGAACTATCTGGAAAAGCATCATATACTAACGAATAACCAATTGGGATTTAAGGAAAATAAAAGTACCTACTGATGAAGCACTACTCCACTTAAATTATAATTTATCGAATGATTCGAATGCAAATAAGAAGTGTCTAACAGTATTTATTGATTCAGCGAAGGCATTCGACACAGTCAACCACGAAATATTATATGATTGTCTTAATGAGATTGGAATGAGAGGAGGAGCTCCGATCAATATTATTCAAGACTATCTGACAGGTCGTAGGCAACAAGTAGAAATCAATAATGCAATCATTAACTCATTACCAGTTAAAATTATTGGAGTAGCTCAGAAAACCGTTTTGGGACCTGTATTGTTCTTTATATATAAAAACAATATTGGATACCTGAGAAACACATCAAGTCGTCACTTTTTGTCACTTCATACGAAGATGATACAGCGATGACGATTCATAACTCAGGATGCGATAATGGGAACTGTGGATTGTGAGAAAATGTAAAAGTGGAATACAATAAATATCTTGGGATGATGTTAGACCAACAATTGTGTTGGACCGAACATGTACATTATACTGTTGAAAGACTGAGATAATCAATTTACGAATTTTACCAACTAAGAAACATTGTTGACATTGTTGAAATCTACGGGCTCTGATCTATGATGCCTTGACTGAATCAATAATAAGATACCGCATTATAATTCGGCGTAGTGTAGGTAAGACTATCTTGAATAATATTCAAATCACTTCGATGAAAATACTGTTAAAGAAATAGGAGGTATCCAAGTACCTCGTTATATCGGGACACAGGCTTATTCGACGTAAGGAAACTATATGTATCACGGTTTGATTTGGATACTAGCACCTATGCACACATTCACTACATACAAAAAGTCAAACGCAGCAATTTATTTCCTTCTACTTTAAAAAATATATTATTACATGATAATACCTGTCTATATTGTATGATTATATTTGACTGATTTCCCTTCCTTGCTCTGCCTGAACATTACTTCCCTTACTTAAATGGTTTAATTCTTATTATATCGATATTTCATTATATTGTTATGATAATTGTTGAAATTATACATGGTTGAAACTGAACATATGTCTCTTAGGATATTTACGACACAAGCATTGCTAAGTGGAAAAAATCCATTATTGTAAAACTATCACCACCTGAATAGAGCTATCTATTTCATTTATCAGGGGTTTCTCCAAAAATTTCATCTGAAATGAACTCCGCTTCTTCCGCTATACACGTACGATTATTGACTACTTATTTTCGATATGATCTGTTTTTCCTGTCTCCAAATATTCCTAATAAGTACGCCATTCACCGTGAATCACCCTGTATAAAGGGACTTCTGGAGTTTTGAGGTTATTGCTGACTGTTCTCTTTACTGATTGAATTCATCACCTCCTTGCTAAACGGAAGTATTTTGAAAATGATATAATTATTCATGTTCCATTCGATTCATGGAGGCTTCATGATTCGAAAGAAGAGATGAGTATGAATTAATTTCTCAAATGTCAAAACGAAATTGTTCCTCGCTATAAAACTCGATATATTCAAATAAGCCTGTCATCATCAAGAAACTCTAATCCCACTCTTACGGATGAAAAAATGTTTATAAAGTACCGTAACACGTAACTCCATTGCAGCACTTGTCACCTTCAGTATATTTTCAGTAATATAATAAAAAGGAAACGACGTTTCTACCCTCCTCGGAGTGTATTTTTACATCACTCTGGGGTCTCCAGAATTTCAAATTCCATTTCGCTGTGTAGTCGATTCCCCGCGATATGGCACTTTTGCCGGGAGTTGCTATCAATAGTCGCATTGTAAACTGAGCACTTTGAGGTGTTGAATGACTTCAATCCACTTTATGTAGCTTTCTTACCATTTGTTTTTCAGGGAGGTGAATTATTTGCGAGTTGCTTTTCCCTGGGAGGATTATGTGAGGTGGATCTAATCTCTTCTTTTTGTATATTCATTTAATTTCGTGCTCTGCATATAACGGTGTTGGGAGTTTGTGGAAAAGCTCTTTCAGGATCATCCGAGCTCAAACTGTATAATTTACTCCCAAGAAATGGGGTTTCCCAATCAGATGTTGCAGCCCAGAGCTCAGTCAGCTTCCAGTTACACAATATAGACAATCACATGGAATCTCACGTTATAGATTCATTGAAAACATCCATTCCCAGTAGACATTGAGTATTTACATATATCATTGAATATACAAAGTTGCTTAAATACTCAAATTTTAGCATTTTTGAGGCTCTTCAAGATGAGAGACACAACAATTGAGAGGAGCCTTTTCGAATCTGGATGAAAATACCATTTTCTGAAATGAAACTTCAATTTCTTAACAAATTCATGAGCACTTCTGTCCGAAAGTCAGGAATAACGTTGATACTATATAAGCTGGAACGTGCGGCATCAACTTTGACCGCATTAGCCCACTGGTTAGGTTAATGGAAACGTTAATTCAAGTGTTCTACTTGAATAACCGTAACCCTGCGGCGTCCCTACTTTGTATTGTTCTAGAAGCAAATTGAATCAAAAGATGAAATAATGAAAATTTGGCTGGTTTGCTGAACAAAATACAGCCACAGCCAACTCTATTTACGAGCCAAGAAGGATGAAGTTCAACACTGCAACAATTGAGACTAGAGGATCGACTTTCGAATGAAAATAAAGACCTTGGCAGCCTAATAGGATCACAGCCAGCGATGAGTGCGATATGCTCATGCCCATAGCTTGCTGCAGGGTTGCCAATTCCGTGAGGATAATAGAATTGGTATTTGAATTATTTATGGAAGTTGAGTTGAATGGGGTTGAGTTGAGGAACAGCGTTTTGCTGATAATCCGCCTATTCACCATTGCAGATAGGTACAAGGTTAGGTGAAATATTCTCATCTTATATTTTGTTTTGTGCGATTTCTTGTAATCATTTCTTGTTTTTCTGCAAATGATGAATGAAGACGATTTATTATTATTATTATCATTAGGTATAGGAACTTGCCGTAATTATTCCCAGTTAACCACACTAGTCTCAGTCTTTTGTCGAATTTTGGAAACATGGTAGTGATGCAGCTGCAGGGAACCAACACAACCAACTGAATTTTGAAAGTGGTCTATGAGAGAAAAAATTTTGGGAACATCTGTATCTGAGAATTGAGTCTACGAGCGTACTGATCTACGTATGCAGAATGATAAGTTCTCAGCAACCTGAAATGAAATCAACCATGTGAAAGCATATCAGTCTCCCATAAATATTCGAAACTTATTGAACATGTATCGTTGCTTTTGATGGATATACCACATGGAATATATCTGAATTCGAATCCTCAGGGCCCCTCGCCCTACGACCGCAAGACGAATATGCTGGGGCGCCCTTCCTATGAGTAATGAAGGTGTTGCGAGTTATGAGCTCCATCTCTCCGCTGCCTCAGCCGGATATTGCCGCTCATTTGTCTTCTGCGCCGCAATATAGCGAACGTCGTGGGCCGATTGTAACGGGACCTAAATCCGTGCCGCACCGACCATTTGTTATGTTCGCGGACGCAGAGCATGGCCCATTCGCACAGCCAGAACATGACGTTACTGCCGTCGGCTTATCTTTCTTCTTGGTGTTGAATTCTGCCCTACGCTGTCGGGCTGCTATATGCCGAGATCCACTTTCGTGGTTTCCGCAAAACAGAGGAAGATGGTGTAAATGAGTGAATATTCTATACGGAATGGTTGTCATGGTAATACTGGATGACTCTATTCCAGACAAGATATCCGCTATACAAGAAATTGAGACGCATGAGCGTCTCCCAGCATGCCGATCATCTGATAATTTCACACCATTACTTCCCAAGGAATGAGATCTCATCAAGTTATTCAACGAAACTTTTTCCTGTCCAATATGGATGGATATTGTATTGAATTATGACCTTGTGCCACATTTTTTTTTTCCAATGGTTGATGAGAATTCCTTCAACTAATTCATCTAGATCCGTTACCAACTCCAACCCTGAATGGATCATCAATTAGGACAATTTTTACGCTTCATCCTTTTAGTTTTCCATTTTGAACTTTCGACCCATTTTCGATGTTTCTTCTTCTAAAGTGTATCAGATCAGAACCAAAGATTTTCAATCTTGATCATGACCCTTCCTGCTCACCATGGAATATCTCCGTCTTATTCACATAAATGAGACAAACATATCACTTCTCTCACTGTAAGACCGAGAAAATAATTATTCGTGCGTATTCATTTATAAGCTTACACATCATCTTGTCGACTGTCCAGATCTTCTGTCTCAGCTTAACTTTCTTGTAACTCGTATGAGCAACAGAAACGAATTATGTTTTTATCTTGAAACACCAAGAACAAAAATCCTGGCAAAGTCTCCTGTATATACAATATGTAGCAATTTCAATAATGTCTGTGACAAAATCGATCTCTATTCAATAAAAATAGGTTGTTATAAAATTCACCTAAGAAATCTTTTCTTCAGTTATACATATACATACATACATACATACATAGTAATACATACATGAAAGTTTGTGTAAATTCATCGACAATGTATACATATCATGTAATGTGTTTGTCTTGCTTGTCCTGTAATTGAATGCCTCACCTGTTTGGACAATAAACGTTTTTTTTTATATATGATCCATTTCTTGTTATGATATGAATGTACTGCCAATCTAAGATAATCATGCTGCAGACGGCTTTCTGGGTCCTGTTACTGTCTTCTGTCTATTTTCTTCTTGGTATTGAATTCTGCCCACACTGTGGAACTGATATACTTGGATCCACGTTGGCTTCCGCAAGAGTGAGGAGGAATGAAACACAAAGAGCAAATATTTTTTTGGAATGAAAATCATAATATTGCTTGATATTGCAGAAGTTGGGGCATCTAATCATCCTCCCAACCCTTTTGTATAGCAAAAGAGCCCATCTCCTGATGATTTCGGACTATTTATGTCATGGAAGAAACAAGCCATCGAATCATTCCAACTTATTCGATTTACATTTATGCAGGTCCCCTCAAAGCAACATTTTCAATTTTGGTGATGTCTTTCAACACTACACAGTTCAATAGGGTGTTTAATGTTGACTTGTAGTTGGATAGTTGGAGAGGAGTTTATCCAGCTCATTTATGGAGCCCTCGAATGAGTATATGAAATCATATTTTCCACCAAAATTCGTAAGTCTCTTCCTCCAATTTCTCCCTTTCATATATCCGTGTCCTTCTTGTAAATTATAGGTATCTTTTCTCCTCTGGAGTGTATCAATATATAAGATTTGTTATCTTTAACATAAGTTCACTCCACAAGCAGTGTGCAATATCAATGGGATATCTCCATATTGTTAATATAAATGTCATAATGAGCATTTTTCTATAGTGATGAAATATAAATTATTCATTTTCATAATCTGATTTGCTTCATCTAGGAAGCATATTCTAGGATATTCTAAGAGACTTTGTGAATCCTGTTACTGACAACTGGACTGCTATTTATTATTTATCTTCAATAATCCATTCATATGAATAGAGGTACAGCTATTAGAATACAAGGAGTAATTCGTTTGGAGTAATGAAACTGAGTTATACGAATATGAAAATATAATGACTCATTATACGTGAATCAGTACACTAACTACGAGCATTAAATTGATAATCCATCTTTTCACACAATTCTGTATCAGTATCCAAGTATGTACACGCTCTTAATTTCAGAGTCGACTGAACATCGTCTGATTTTTGGTTGAGGTTTCAGCGCCATTTCTGACTTATCTATACGCTGGAAATGTCTCTGCATGTGCTTAATACTTCCACTCTGCCCACCCAAAAATGATATGCGGTTGTTTAACTTCAGTGAAGTTATGATACTTTCCATATTATCTCACCCACAGCGAAGCTATTACACTTACATTTTAAAACAGTCACATTTTCTCTCCCTTATCTCATCCATTATATCTCTGAAATGCGTTAGCAAAACACCCCTGTATCTACTGCTGGGAAAACTGATGACACAAAAATTTTCTTATCTCCCAATAAATTATCTGTGAGTTCGAAAATAAAAGAAATATCTGGGATAATTTGTTTGATGTATATGCCCTTTTGATTCCACCCTTCCCAAACTCGAGATTAGGGTTGCAGGAAGAATAATGTCTCAGAGGGTCAACGACAAAGTTCAACGTCAGCGAAACCGTGAAACTGCAATTCAACGAATACTTTCTTGTGGACTCTTTTCCACCATGGAAATTCCACCGAAAAAACTTTTGAAAAAATTATATGAAACTATTACGGAAGGCATTGTGATAGGTATAGTATATTCCATTCCAATCATGATATCCATCTATGATATTCATCATCATCTGCACCTTTCATATCATTATATTTTTCCAAATATTAGCTGATTCGAGTATAAGTTCGTCATCAATTATTGACTACCCCTAACCTCTTGAAAAATGTTTACGGTACCCAGTATTTTGATTTGTAATGGATATAGTAAGAAAAAGGTAGATTTCAAGTGAAAAGTAATGAAACGATGCATAAATTAGTGCATGCGCTTATAGATAGAGGCCACGCCACTTTTTTTAATTGCCAATGTGTCAAGACTGTCAATTGTCAACAATATACAAATATTCGTTTCTACACTTCTCACATTCTTGTTTGTCGGTAGGATTTCATTTATGTCAAGGAAATGGCAATGGACTACCATTGTCTTCATGTTCACTTTTATAAGTTGATGGGATAATTTGTTAGATGTATTTGCGCTTTCGATTCCACCCCCCAAATAGTATGCATCAGAGGGTGAACGACAGAGTCAGTGGAAAAGTAAAAGTGATTCTCAACTACTTAACGAATACTTTTTTTATAAACCCTCTCTCATCATAGAAATGTCATTTCTAAACAAAAACTGATAATAATACAAATACACGATTTGCCACTGCGAAGGCCTGTCTGTCAAGGTTTCTAAAGATGACAGAAGTCAGCATTCGTAGTATATTAACAAAGACTGAGATAGACAAAGTATTTTAAACAATTTGAATGCTGAACAAAATTGACCTCAAAAGGTTGCGGTGTAAGCAGAGTTATACAGGGTGAGTCAAAAATGTGTAATGCATGCCGCCTTTTTTTTGCTAGCGAAATATTTTTTCTTCTCTTTCACTTTTTCACCTCTCAATCACTATTTTTGTTCATGTCTTGCTTTCTTTCAGAAATAAAAATAAAAACTATTTGTCTATAGTCTGTACGCTCATGGACCATTTCTGTTTATCGTCATTTCTTTGATATTCTCATTATTAATATTGCCATAACTATTGCCAACAATATTATCAGAAAATTTTGTTAGTGCATCTCAAAAACTGCGGTTCTTTGGAAAAGAGTTTTTCTTCTATTTTCCAGCAATGAATCATCTATTCTTGGATATTCTCGGTTTAAAAGAAACACTTCTGAGCCCGATTTTTTGTTGCAGTCCCTGAATGAGGCAGGCCGATGTTGTACTCGAAACGTCAAAAAGTACATGAAGAGCGTTATAATGCTTCATGAAATTATATATAAGTTTTGTAGTTGGAAAATGGGATTCAGTATAAACCACAATGATCCTATTCAATCAAAATTGCCCTTTCGACAGAAACACATCTATCACCGGCCTTCAATTCGAGGAAAACAAACAGCGCACATTGTTAGAAAAGATTAAAGGTGATGCCGATAAGGATTGCCGTCCGGGGACCGGCCCCTGGAATCGATCACCGGATAATCCTCCGGGCTCAGAGTTATATGTTTACAGTTGCTCCTCGAGACAGCTGGGATTTCGGAGATTTTCGCTTAACGGTCACTTGACAATTTGTTCGGAATTGGATTGGACCTCCATTCCTAACTTAGCGCCATCAACGGAGGAATTGTAAAAGATGTCGGTCGCACCCGAAGTGTCTTTACAATGGTTATAGCATTTTATTTTAACGGAGTTGGAGTCGGACGGAGCATGAAAACGAAATAGCTTTAAAATGGAATCCGGATGGAAAGTAGAATTCATAAGAATGGGGGAGAACCAAGTCCAACCGAGTAATACACTCGAGCAATTTTCTTTATATTGTGTCTCTTGCACGATCTCGGAAATCTCAACCGATTAAGAAGAGTTTGTTGCTAATTTCAGGAACGGTGATGTACAGTGCATCCCATTTCCGTTGATACTGCCAGGTTTCTCGGTTGTTATTGAACATGCAACCTTCTGGTTTTCATGTTCCTGTAATATGTTTTCTCGAAGCTCGAAATGGTCAATCAGATTTTGCATAACTGTTTTCGTTTAAAAGATACAGAGCGATCTGGAAAATAAATCCATTTAGGACCACTTCGTTATCTACGAAGTCATCTGAAATACTGTCGAGCTCAGAACTACGTCTGATAGAGAATTTTGCGCAGAATCCAGTGGCGTACTCAAAATTTTCACTCGGAATGGTATGGTTCCGGAGATACGACTCGAACTATTCTCTTCAATGAAACACCCTGCATTTCATTATCTCATGAAATTCTCTAGATTGGATTCTCATAAACGCTGAAAAACACTAAATCATTGCAATATGATAGATTTTTGCTAGTAGGCCATGCGCTCTCCATATAAGAGAGGTTCCAAAAGATGAATTTTCATTTTTGATTTCTTCATAAGAGAGTAAGCAAAGAAGAAGAATGCGAACACTAATTCAATAACACAAAACTCATTATGTACCTCTGATTTTCGTTTCTTACCTGTGAATAAGTGTTCATTCTTCTTCTTCGTTTGATCTCCTATGAAAAAATCACAGATGGAAATTCCTCAATTGGGACCTGTTTTATATGGAAAATACGTGGCTTACTAGCAAAAATTCATCATGATATGTATGATTCAGTGTTTTTTAGCATTTCTGAGTATCGAATCATTTCGAAGTTTGCGTCGTATCTCCGAAACCATAATCCGAAAAAAAATTGAGTACGACACTAGATTCTACGTAGTTCTAAGCTCGACAGTATTTCTAATGACTTCGTGGATATGGAAGGGGTCCAAAAAGTAAAATTTGCAAAATGGCCCTGTATCTTTCAAGCGGTAACAGTTATGCAAAATATGATTGAACCATCTAGAGTTAAGAACTCACAGTTTCAGGTGAAGTTTTTACTGCAAAAACAATGCGCAATAATAGCCTCATTTTTGAAAACACATTGTTGCAGTGAGAATATACGACGGCTTTGAACTGCCATCGTGAAAACACTTTCGTCTGTATAATTATCTCCTAATTTACTGTTGCCACTATGAATTATGCATAATTTGACCTCATGAAGGATGCAGAGGATGTAATTTGCGAGTAATTTGTCTGTTTTAGTGACACTACCTCGGATTTTTCAATTCCAACTTGAAATTTGTTATCATCCTCACCATAAAGTCGATGAACTCTCAATTTTTGACGAGGAATCCATGATTTATCGCATGAAAAATCTGAAGATCAGATAAGTAACCACGACACCTTTTCTCGTTTTGGATATTCAAATTCTGACCATAATATTAAAACAATAATTTCTCAGTAATTCGTATAATTACAGCTAGAAGTCAATGGGTTTATAATATTTTGTATTCAAGAATGAAGAAAGAGTAAAGATAGTATATCACAGAACAAGTGTGGAAAGTAACTCATTTCGCACCAGTTGATATTCAGCTCAAGCCGCATAGCGGCGTGTGCGGTAATGTAACGAAAGGGAGGAGATGATTATGACATTACCAGACGCATATCGAAGAAGGAACGAAGGTAGTGGATTGAATTATTTTCCGGAATCTGATCTCAACTGAAATGTAACTACCATGTGTGATGATACCAGCAGGAAAATTCCCATGAAATATCATTATGAAATATCATTACATTCATCAATCACTGCAACGGTGCTTTTTTCCAACATATCCACACTAGTGAGTTTTACTTTCCTGTTGCCATAGTGAAATTGCTAACTTTCTGAATAACAAAACAATGCTGTTTTCTTGGGTGGTCGTAGGAAATAGTTATTTTTCTACAAGCTTCATTTCAGATGAAAACAAAAATAAAAAAATATACTTCATCGAAAGAAATGAATTGAACTTGAAAGAGACCTCGATAGAGACAAATAATTACATGATATTGAGAAATAATATTAGAAAATGTAATTATTTGTCCGTAATATTTTTAATGAGAGAACAATTGTTGACATTTCACAAATACATTGCAGGTCCGGTCAGTTCATTCATATTTTGGGTAATTATTCATCAGTACACAAAATATACTAGTTTTTGTTCTAATTTGGCATACGAAAATCAACAATAACATTCAGGTGGAAGAGAATACCATAGAGAGAGCTACTTCTCTATACCATAGAGAGAGCTACTTCTCTAGCTACGTCTATAGCTACTTCTGTGATACATATAAGTTTCCCTAACAATGAGATTTTTGAGTAGTTTTTCATTTTGGTGCGTAAAGGTATACTTTTCCGCACTCACAAATGAAGTGAAAATTGAATTGAAGTAGGTATCACAATAACGAGACGTTCGAAAATGATGTGAACTGATGAAAATTTATAGTTCCAGGAAGACGAGAGGAAACACTGTATGTCTAAATACACCACCCAGAATGTGAGAGATTAGGTACGTAGCTTCAAATGCTCCTTATATGCATATTATATTACGTATCATTAAGTAATCGCGTACGTATTATAATAATGACGTGAGTCAATCATTCTTCTTTCGAAGGCCATCATGAACGAGGCACTATGATGAGACTGCACAGTTTATTAGATTGAGATCATTTCGAATACCGGTATGTGTAAAAGCACTAGAAAGTATAATTGGATGGTGTTCACACTAGAGCGGTTTCCAGTCTGTGAAAACCTAATTATTTTCACATGGGGTCGTGAATATGAAATTAAATTCTTATTATGAGTCCTTTGATCAAAGCAGGGCCTCCTCAGAACCGTCACTAACAGCATATCTGTATGGAGAGAGCCAGAGGCGGCAAAGTCTTTTTATTTTTGCCTTGATGGAAAAATGGAAAATACTCGGCAAGACAGGAACCGAAATGAAAATATGCCGATCACCATCGCTTTTTCAGATTGACATTGATAATGTGTCAATGAAAGTAAGTGAAAGTCCGGAAGAATCAGTTTGAAATTTCGATGAAAATTCAAAGAAGTCACCAGAACACTCATTCATTTCAAATATAGAGAACATTATACAGGGTTGGGATAAAGTATGGAACCAAGTAAATATCTTTCAAACGAAAAGAACGAAAATTTGCAAATGCAATGGAACAAAATGCATCTAATGTATGTTTTGTTGATAATATACCTTTTAATTCAAATGGGACACCCAATATATTCTTCAGATTTTGAAAGAGCTTGCTATTTTGAATTCATACATACTGAGTTTAGTGTAAAAACATGTGAGAACGAGGAATATAGCACTTCAATCAACTCCCTTTGAGTTTTTTTTTAATAAGAATCCTCTTTGGATTCATGAAGCACATACCCAGCATCCACAGAAGTTAGGTGTTTGGATGGGAATTGTCGGAAAAAATTCTAATAGGCCTATTATTTATCGACGGAAACTTGAATGGTGACAAGTATTTGGATCTTCTGAGTAACGAAATTATTCCTGCACTTCAACATAATGGGGAATTACCATGAAATGTTTGGTTTCAACATGATGGAGCACCTCCCCACTATGATATATCCCACTAGGGATATTCTGATTGCAAATTTTCCAAATCGATGGATTGGACGTAGAGGATTCATAGAGTGGCCTGCTCGTTCTCCGGATCTAAGCCCGTTAGATTTTTCTCTCTGGGGTTATCTAAAATCACGTGTTTACGTTAGACGACCAACAAACTCACAGGAATTGAGACAAACAGTTATATATTGATGAATGAGAACTAATACGTGGAGAAGTCTTGGGAAGAGTGACTCAAGAATTCGTTAAAAGGATGGCATATTGTCAGCAAGTAAACGACGAGCAGTTTGAACATTTGAAGTGATTTTGTTTCTCATTATTCTAAAATGATAAAATGTACACCTATTGTACAAATAACAGTAAGTCATTCCTCGTTTCTACAATTTTTTTTACACTGAACTCAGTATGTATGAATTTGATTTGAAGAAGTTCATGGCATCTCCGGTTGAACCGGAAGTATATTATCAACAAAGGAATGTACATCAGATGCATTTTGTTCTATTGCACTCACCTGCAAATTTCCATGAATATTGTTCGTTTCGTTCGAAAGATATTTACTTGGTTCCATACTTTATCTCAACCCTCACATATAGATCATGTTAGGTTCAATGCTGGATTTACAAACTTGCCGTTGAAGTTGCTGTTGCTGTTGGCATTTGCCGTTGCAGTTCGTTTGACGTTCATCTGATTCATTAATAAACTTGACGTTGTAGTTGTCCACAATAGTGACATCGAGGTGGCAATAATAAACAACGAAATAAGAAATCATTAAAAATAAATTCGCGAAGAAATATCATTTGATACTGACCTAAATTTATGGAGTCTATTTCATTCTGATTAATAAAAACAAAAATAACATAACCTCTGGCATTATAACCATACAAATAATGATATAGAGGCCACGTTACTGCCTCTCATCGATCTCATTGGTTGGCGGTTGAACGGCATCTGAACGTCAATAGCAAATGTTAAAACACGGTTACCCGTGAACGTCAACCAACTCTTCCCCAACTGCCAACTTCAACGTCAAACGAATTCATAAATGGCAATTACCATTTTATATATTTTAACATTGAAAGGCAAACGGCAACCTCATCAGCAACTTCAACGTCAAGTCCATAAATCCAGCTCAACTCTTTTAGATATTCAAATGAACTCTCTCTGTTTTCTTCGAAACTTATGTGTTATTGACTTGTGAGATCGATACTGGAATAATACAATTCAATAATCTGTTGTTTTTTTTTATTCTGTGGAAATTGAAATACTTGAGTTTTCAAAATACATTTTTGAGCTGTTGACCGAACAAATGAAGATTGCATACTAGAGAATATACCTACACCTAACTAAACTGAATGAGATATTCAGGAGGTCCATGAAATAATCAATGGCAATATCAACTCCCCAGAAATTAATAGACGTGAAACTTTGAATGTTAATACTAGTTTCATTTTGATCTTAAGAACTATGGACGGAATGAATCTGAATGTAGAATATTAAGTTGAGTTGATTTTATGAAAATTCATGAAATTATTCATTTGAATGAAATTGGGATGGGGATAACTTTGATCAATTTTTGTGAAACAAGCATTCTACCGATAATTCATAATTTTTAGTGATATGGAGCTTAGAATCTATAATTATCAAGATTTTGAGGACGCTAGTAACAATGAGTATTGAATACAACAATAATTGAAATCATTCATACATCATGCCTACTCTCGAACGTATACTTTCATAATATTTCTATACGATTATATTCACTTCAGCATTGCTATGGTGATATGAGCTACTATATATACAGGGTGTGTGTTTCCGAAATTCGAGCGATGAATGATGTGGGTGACGGCAGAAGTCGAAATAACACAAAGGAATCGAATAACACACACACTATTGTCGAAAAAAAAAATATTTTTGGAGATGATATCTTGGGAATGAACTAGGAACTTTCCTGGTAACTTTGGTTTTCCACTGAGCAGAGTTTAACGACCGAGTCAATCGGGCTGGAATAGGAAACTGCCATGGGGAACGTTTTTAATTGGCATTAAAATCCGTACTATGATTGAAAATTTGCCCGGACAGCTCCCTTATACTGTTGAATCATCCAAACTAGTCGGAAAAACACCAGACGAATTCAATTTCGCGTGAATACACTCCTCGCACTTCGGGGAATCTTCCCACGCTTCAAACAGGTGGTAACTATGAAGTGCAAATAGAACTTAACTACTCCAGTCACTGCTGCCAATTTCCTCATGTATCTACTGAAGATTGCATCTAACCATTTGGCCATTTTTTCTAGGTATTCTTCATTCTGACTTTCCATAAAAATATTTTCATCTCTATAAAATCCCCATTCACGATCTAATCTAAGTCAAATTCAGACCAATTTGATGCATTTTTGTAGATTTTGTATACTTTGGATACACCATACGTCAATATCTCGAATCTTATCATAATAATATAAGAAAATATCATTGATTGCAGGAGTAACAGGTGAGAATAATTTCGATGTCATTCAATTTTTTTGTCATATTCGTAGTCCATTATCATATTTCTTGCTCTTGCTTGAGAAATCGCAAAACATTGGAAAATTTGCCAAAAAATGGCATGAAAATTTTTCGTCTGAAGTGCTCTTTTGTTTTTAGCCATTACTACGCTTTTTCCGGCAACGAGAGTGGTATTTCAATTGTACAGACAGGTTTATGACATGAAAACTTTTGCGATAGGATAACAAGATCGCAATTTGCAATGTAGTGAACAAAAGTTTACTATATCATGCGAGACTGCATAGACATTGGTGAGACTAATTCTGAACAACTGCAGTGAACTTAAATAATGTCTGCTTCTTATTTATCACTCTCGAGCCAAATATGTCAACTGATGAAGGTCACGAAATAAAAATAAACTGAAAATAGTGCTAGAGTACCAGATGCGAGCCCAGTCTCAGCAGACTGTTGTTTGCACTATGGACTGAGAACAAATGGAATGGAAATCTTAGTTTTTTCGAATATTTCTGATCGCTCGATTCATTTTTCAGCGTTTCATTTCATCATTATATCTCTTAGTACACCCTATTCAATTCATCTCATGGATTTCGGAAACAGCCCGAAAAAAATATACTAATAAAATACTGATTTCCATTATTAGAATTCTGTAAATTTAACGACCAAGATTTCTCAGCACCATTAATGACCAATATTCCACAAGTTATCTTTCAAATAATGAATTGATGGAACGGTCAACACAGGAAACAGTCCATAATAGGGCAGTTTAGAGCTGACACGAAAGGAAAGATAAATCATCCAAAGTTTTCCACCCCATAAAGTGTTATTCCAGAAAGAAAGCTCGCCACATAAATAAAGGCTTTGTCTCATTAGCATATTTATGAGTATTTATTAGTAACAACTCGGCACATCTTCACGACCAAACGACAATGAATTACTTTAATGGATCTGCAAAATGGCTCCCCTCGACTCCCCAACACATTAACTACACAAGAATGGGACAACATACTAAAATACGAGCCAGTTAAGAGTATAAAGAAGAGCCGAGAGAATATACTGTTAGTTTTATTGCAGTTCAGTGACATGTATTAGCGCTTTACCTGACGACCGAACAAGCTATGTTATGGCTCTATAAAACATCAAATAGCTTTATTTGTTAATTAATTTCCTATCTTATTGGACATTACTTTTTCCTGCTGTTACATCGCGTATGGCTTGTCGAATGACAGTATGTGGTAATTATGACCGAATGATCATGCTGCCTCCAGAAGAAATATATAATGCTCACATGTTTTCTTGAGATTATTGTCGGATTCTGGTTTGATTGAGCATATCTCAATTGATTATTATTAGATATACTTCGACATTTCACTTTTCCGATGAACATACAACAACAACTGAAATTGTTTTGAAGCAGGTATAGGGAAAATAATCCAATATCAATATAAAGAACCATATTTTTCAAATACAATGTGAACAAATGATCGTATGCGTGAATATCATATATTGAATATCTAACAAGATAAATATTTGTTTTAGAGAGGAAATATAAAAGGTGAGTACAGTTTATCAAATCGAGACTGCAAACATTATTGTAGGAGACATATTTCAAATGACAAATGACTAACCTATTGCTGACCCAAATCTGGAATGAATAATTTACTTATTCAGTCGGTATATACAGGGTTGGTATAAAGTATGGAACTGAGTAAATATTTTCCAAACGATATTTATGAGAATTTCCAGGGGAGTTCAATGGAACAAAATGCATCTGATGTACTTTCTTTTGTTGATAATATACTTCCGGTTCAACCAGAAATGCCATCAACTTCTTTAATCCAAACGGGACACCCTATATATTTTTACAGATTTTGAAAGAGCTTGTTATTTTGAATTCATAAATACTGAACGCAGAATAACTCACTGTTAGCTGTGCAATAGGTGTACATTTCATTATTTTAGAATGATGAGAAACAAAATAATTTCAAATGTTCAAAATGCTCGCCGTTTACTTACTGACAATATGCCATCCTATTAACAAATTCTGCAGTCACTTTTTCCAAGATTTCTCTACGTATCAGTTGACATTCATCAATAATTCCTTGTCTCAATTCCTGTGAGTTGGTCGTAAACGTAAACACGTGATTTTAGATCACCCCAAAGAAAAAAATCTAAAGGTCTAAGATCCGGAGACGAGCAGGCCACTCTATGAATCCTCTACATATTCGCATCCAGAAAATCCTTTACATGTCTATCATAGTGGGGAGATGGCCCATCTTGTTGAAACCAAACATTTTGTGGTAATTGCCCATTCTGTTGAAGTGCAGGAATAATTTCTTCATTTAGTAGATCCAAATACTTGTCACCATTCAAGTTTCCATCGATGAAAAATGGGCCTATGAGCCTATTTTCGGCAATTCTCATCCAAACGTTCAACTTCTGTGGATGCTGGGTATGTGCTTCATGAATCCAATGAGGATTCTCATTTGTCCAATACCTTGGATTATGGCGATAACCTTTTCCATTTTAACAAAAAGTTGCCTCATCGGAAAAAAGCTTTGTTAGAAGCAAAATGTTCGTCGACATTACAGTCCATTAGCCGTTCGCAAAATTCCAGCCAACTGTACCTCATACGGATGATACTTTACACCTTTCAATATCTTTCCTACAGAACGTCGAGTGATACTATGGTTCAGTGCCAAATTTGTGGAAGAAGTTTGAGGTGATTCTTCTAAATCGATTGCAATATTTTGTTTCGTTCGTTGCAGTCCGCGGTCTTCCAGGTTCTAGCGAATTTATTACCATCCCAGTTGTATTAAAACGTGATATTCTAGTTACTGTTGAGCGTGATATAGGATTTCTCTCCGAATGCAAAATATTGAAAATATGACACACTTCTTTATGAGTTCTAAAACGATCGCCATAACCGATCATCATTAAAATTTCAATACGTTCTAGATTGTAGAATTTTTTTCCTTCAATTATAATTCGACACTTGGAGAACAAAATACGTACTAAACAGTACTCGTTCATTTATCACTCTACATACAAACAACATCAATTAGTTTATCTAAATAGTTTTTTGCTCTAATTGCAAAGAACTCAAAAGAGGTTGATTGAAGTGCTATATTCTTCGTTTTCACAAATTTTCTACACTGAGCTCTGTATGTATGAATTCAAAATAATAATCAGATGCATTTTGTTCCATTGCACTCACCTGCAAATTTCCATGAATATCGTTCTTTTCGTTTGCAAGATATTTACTTGGTTCCATACTTCATCCCAACCCTGTACACGAATTTGCGATGGATTGAGTGATAAGTTCTGTATGAAGGAATCGTCAATTTATCGAATCAGTTTTCGACCCTTGATATTCCTCAAGTAGTGATGTATATAGGGAACTCTATTCGGGATAATTATATCATCGGAGTGTCCCTGATCCATTAGCAACATATATTATCACGCCGCGTCAAATCCATTACACATCCGTTCGTTCCTCCCTTTGAACAGATTTCGATGGCTGTCGAATCTCCTTTGTTTGTTTGACAAGCAAATAAATATTTGAATCAAACCGACTGAAGACGCGTAACGCGTCAGAAGATGTAATTACTACATATTTACTCTCAGCGAAACAGCATAAAGGAGACAATTCGGAAATAAATTCTGACAGCAGAAAATATGCATTCGAAGTGAAATGCGATAAATAAAACTTCAAAGCGTACATGTTTGAAAGCCACATGCGGAAGTTAACAGGACCGTATTATCTGTTTGAAACAACATAAATTCAGTATGGAGCATCAAAATTACATAAATGAAATCAATACATTTATGGAACGACAATAATACTTATTCACGTCTTTTAGTATGGAGGAGCGTGCTCATGCCAACTGTTCATTCAATTATTCGAAATGCATAAAGAACGTAAGTAGGACGTTAGTAACAAAGAACGTTGGAATTTTCAAAGAAGGCAATCATTGCCCACACAAAATCAAGAGTGAATAATGTTAAATTGAACAAAGAAATATCTAGATGGCACCTGACATAGTAATTCTAATGTCACTAATTTGTTGAGAAACCAAAGGACGACTCATGTGCCGGGTAAGATCTGTATTGATTTTTCTCAAAGAATTATGAGAAACGTCTTCAACCAAGATCCTTAAAAATAAAAATAGAAATAAAAATAAATGATATCCATACCTTATACACTTATACTCTCATGGTATATAGTAATGCGCGTGAGAGCTTGTTTTGTTTTGTGTATAATTCGTGAGTGGTACTACCAACCAATTATGAGGATATTAATGTTTGCAGAACACAACACAGGACAACAGTGAATAATACCAACGAAAAATACGAAATTCGCACCATTACACTCAATGTACTGCTTGAAATGTCGCATTCTAGAACACATCCTTCTAAATTCTGTTCGACTCCACAATTGTCAGAATGATATCACAACAAAGTCAAGGGTGGGAACAGGGCATAGCTATTCTATTAATAATTGTTTGCGGTACATAGCAATTCAATTTTGACACCCATGGCGAACAGCTCGTGTAAAATGGAACTGGAAAGAACCAATGACGCTTCTTTCCAGGATCCACTTTGGGTAAATTCCATAAATTTACTCGGATTGTTATGAAATTTCGAAGGTATTCACTCTAAGGCAATACCTAATACCGAGACGGATACCCAATATCTTTCCGCATTCTTAGGAAAATCACCCTGTGTATGAATTATATTGGTGGTGGTTTTTTAGTCATCTTCGATAGGATCTCCACCGGCCTTGCTGTTCCTTTTTTGCTATTGCTCCATATGCACGATTCAGATTCTCTCTCTCACTGTCTATAATTTTTCAACGGTATGACCAATCAGTTTTGAAAACTACAAGAATAATTCCATATTCGCTGAACACAACAATGCAAAACAGTGGATAATTCTGAGAAGATTTGATTCTCGAATGCACTGACCGAAACAATGTATTCAAGGATACATTCTTCTGAATTTTTATCGACTCCATCATTGTGAAAATCATTTTAAATGCACTTTCTCTGAGGCCATACCTAATCTGAGCACAATTTCTCATTCGAAAAACAGATGAAACATTGAATCGTGCCATACGGACTTTAGAAAGAAGAGTGGTCACATTGTGTTACAAATAATGATTTCAATTCTCAAAATGACAAAATGAAAATGGTGCATGATTACTAATAAATTTCTGAAGTGTGTACGGTATTGACATTACATGAGAATTTCAAAGAACCGTGCCTGGAACCGAATGCGATAGGCGGCTCGACTCGTCGAGATCTCATATGGAGCACATAATAATACATCCTTTCCAGTAAACGATTCGCAGCATGTTGAGTTGAGATCTGAAAAAGATGGAACAATCAGCGCCCTCTATTTAGCGTTCTCGAAAAAAATAAGTGAACCGCGTCTACTTCATAACAGCTCTTTGTGATTATAACTTGATATAACCTTTTGATGTAGGTACTTGTTTGTGACATTGATTGAGTAGAAGCAGCGAACCCACTTTGAAGAAACCTTTATGTATTGCTTTTTGGAGTTGACTTTCGAATGTATCAAGATATATTTTAACAATGAAAAAAAAACTCATATCGCAGGTAGGTTTCGACCTCTTTAGTGATTGTATCATAAATCGAAGCAAATGGAACTCAACTCAACACTAAACAACTAGCAACACCCACACTTCGTGAGGAATTGAATAAATATCGGAGGATGATGATTATTGTTGGAAAATTCAAACTACTCCAATATAGGATATGAAATGCAAGCAGATCTTGCTGATATATAATACGTTCATTATCGTAGTCTGGAGATACCACATAAATAAAAGCATCAAACCTGTATAATCTTCCTAATATCGTTGAGCCTCTAGGCGTTCGAACAGTAGAAATGGTAGAAGTTGTTATTTTTATTGAGGAGCATGATCTTCCGAAACCATATATTGAACCAACATAATACCATCCATTGAAAAATGTAGTAGATAGTGCAGCATGCAACATGGTGAGTTTCTATTCCCAATATGAATGTATATTCAACATATAATGTTTTGCACACATCTATTGTACATTGATTTGATATAATCAGGTTTGGAATGACCATATCTGTATGTCTTTCCTGTATTTTTTTCAATTACCATTCGTCGATGAGTGTCTTCTCTGAGAGGTACTTTATCTCTGAACTCATAATTACTTACATTGAAGATAATAACTTACCCTAAACAAAGAGTCTTACTTGCCTCCAGTACGATTTCAGCATCAATAGCTGTTACTCTCCATGTTTGGACTGAATTCTGAATTTATACATATAGAATATCTGATTGACTGGAGAATATAGTTCACCAAAGATGTTTTCGAAAATTTGGAAAATAACTCTGGAAATTTCGAAAACGAGATTTGAATTATTGTAGCTATGACCTCCATTGTCGAATGATTGTTAAACAAATGTCCTCGATGAATGTGATTGTGATGTGAATAAGGTTTCGGAATCGCGAAAATCTTTGGATCATCTGAGCTGTAGCAGTGGACTGTAGAGATATGACTGCTTTCGGTGCTGAACCATCATCAATCAAGTTGAACATATTTTTACCAAACTATACTCATGAACAACAGAACCTACAAGAATGTCAGAATATTCAACCAAAATCATTCAACAAAAATAATCAGATTAATGAGATCATACTTCTGAAAGGATAATGATGTGTGTTATTTCCACGGACTCTGTTGTTCTGTATTAGTTGAAGAATTATTATACTCTGCAAATCGATTCGATTGAATTTGAAGTTTTCGAAGCCTGATGAAGATTTCCAACTCCATTCAATATCGATAGTTACAGTTGTGAAGTCGATTTTCAATCACTTGGATTGTGCAAGTTCTACGTTATTGACATAGCTCCAGACGTTTCTTGGAACAAAACGTGCTCAAATTCGAATTTTCAATCTGTGCAAATCCCAATTAAACAAGGCAAGACACGAGACCCATGAATCAGAATGAATCGAGAATTTCAACCACGACCCCAAGAGGAAAGTACGTATTAAACGCAGGAGATTTTCCCTATATTGATGTTGACGACAGAAAAGGCCAAAGGTAATTCCTCGCTCTACTTTATATCTTAGAGGCTATTGTCGCGGCGACTGTAAATGTTCCCAGAGGTCCGCAATTAATCCACTGGCAATCCCCGAGTGGTTTGCGGTAAAGCCAAGCTCGTTTAGTGGTCAGACTGGCCTCACCCGGATCCCGGATTCCATGAGATTCCGACGTTCCGCCAGACTATAATTCAGATGTAATTTACTGATGAAAGGGACCACTTGATACCGGATGCAGATTTCCTGATTAAGTGGAATCTCTCATCTCGTTGAAAACGATTTTCATCGCTCATTGGGATGGAATATAAATTGTGCAGGATTTCGATAGTTTGGTAGATTCACTTACTATTATTTTTGTTTTATATTCTCCTCGTCCTGTAGGAATTGAGGACTCTGATGGAGAGAAGTGTCAGCTTTGATAAAGAAGTAATATGATTGGTGATTTGAATGTCCGATAAAGTATACTTTCATAGTCAATTGTATTCAGGACCGATTCCTGATTTTTTTCAGGAAGGTTTTCAATATGTAATAACATTGGCATTCGTTTATACGAAGAAAATGCAGCTGGCTGAACGTCAAATTGATTAATTCAGGGGTAATTCGTTTCCTCACCTCTTATTAGAATCAAATTGTACTGGGAATGAAATTTACTTAAAAGTTGAAATATCTGACCAATTGGTGCTGAATTTTATGAGGTGAGATTCAGTATTGAATATCTGTTACACAATACCCTAACTCCTAGCTCCAATGCTTGTTGTGATAACGTTGTTCTATTCGTACGATATGTGACTTTGTTTGATGAACTCGAAGCTCAGTTACGGAGCTTTGGAAGCTTTGGGAATCACCAACGAGAAATGTGCAGCAATGATATTTTCACTCGTAGAGTCCTGCTCACCAGAAGAAATCCTCCGAGCTTAGCAGACAAATTCATCTCGGTAGTCAGATACTAATTCCAAATGTCGTATGAGAATTATGATGGAGTTTCTCAGGAAAGATGTTGAAAACGAAGAACGGATTACCTTAGTTTCCTCGAACAATATAAAAAAAAACTATTCTATAAGGAAAAGAATAGCATTCAACACTGATTTCCAGTAATTTCGAGACCCAAAGATAAAAATTATTTTGACCTTGACCATACATCTAAGCAGTATAGACATGACCCAGATAATTTTGCTATACTACTGCCACTATACTGACCTGACATTGACCTTTTTACCACCCTGATTGTATCGATACTGTCAAGACAAACTTTTCAGTTTCCAGGATCGAGTGTATTTATATATATATATATGGGTATATATATATATATATATATATGGGTATATATATATATATATATATATATATATACATACATGACTTTCGGCCTTGTGTCTGGTCTGGTCCCGAAATAAAAAACTTCGAACAATAACGTACCGAGTAATAACTCAATGTAATGTCATTTTTTGTCCTGTACAATGTTATATATTTTTACTAATGTCATTGTGTGCCATGTTTCACTGTAACATCGTTGTATTCAACCTCAAAAAAGATCATCCCTGATGATGGAAATAATCATTTGCGAAAGCTTGGATAAATATTAAAGAGTTTCTCAATTATACATTTCTGCATTCCCCAATACATTGGTTACAACAACAAATAATAATGTTGTATGAAAATCAGTCGTAGATATATGTTGGTATAACACACATGTTTTTTCGTGACTGATCAAATAAGTGCTCTCTGGCTCGTTCATACAACTATTCATAAGGATGTGAAACTTTGTAGCTACGTTCTTCGAAGAAATATATTGAGTTTATGTGTTTTATTTCTATGACTCCATGCCCTCCTATCATGAAAATCCTAATAAACAAGAAGAGAATGGAAAATACGATGATGATATAGTTCTTTGGGAAGAGTCCTAGTCGCAAATGAAAATTGAAGGTCAGTATCACCTAACTAATACTGATACTAATATCAATGATAATCTCATTCATTGAGCTGCACTAGATGAAACTGATTCAGTCAGTAACAAAACAGGAGTAGCAGCAGATAAGTCTGGTGATGAGATTTTTTTTTCGTCATTTGTTCGCAACTCCTAACTAATTTTCCACCAGTAGAAAATTGTGCAGAGTTGGGAAAGACACCTGAACAATTTGAACGACTTGACCCATATAGAAACACTCTCACATACTTCTTTCTGAGGAGAAAAAGGTATGATAGTATGGACCTGAACAGACACTCCTTTTTTTCATCAGTATTGTGGATGATTCCCGAATGCAGAGTATTTCCGTCATCCCAACGAATATTACCTACCCATTTGAAGGTTTCGGTCTGAGGGTGGCTGTATAGTCGATACTCAAATTTCTTCAATTCGATAGTTGGTTACGACGTTATGGCGAATGCGACACTCATTGGGCTGGCCAGGAAATTTCAAATATATGGCGGATGCGCCAGGTAATTTATAGATATAGATATCGAATGAATATTTAATTTGGATCATATTCATTAAAAACATTCTTGAGTGTTTATGTAGGTCCATATACTATCATCAAGTTTCTAATCAGTTCCGTTTATTGTTGACAGTCACTACATAACCCAAAATACAGCAGTCAGGAATGATAATACCCAAGCGTTAGATGATTTGGTTAATAATAACATGTCAATTTCATGAGAATAGATGTAAGCGTAGATGAATTGATTGAAGCTAGGCAATCTTCTGATATTTCAGCTGTCACCTTTTGTAACTCAACTGTGTTATGTCATTGTCATGTATGTATCCGCAGTTTTTTTTTTAATTTGTTATATCTTTGGTGAACCTCAAGGATGCGAAATAGATCTGAATATATGATGAGTATACCATAAGTGATGATACCCAGTAGTGAAATTTCCTAGTGAAATATGATCAAAATTCATCGATATCTGCGACCGTGCGCTTTAAAAATATAACAATTCGTGTGCGTTGAAATTTCCACTTTCCAGTTGCCATATTTACAAAACAGTGTGTTATTCGCTGTTTTAATTGATGGTCGTTGGAAAATAATATTGATGAAAAGAGATTCGGAAAGAGAATCCTGTCCCCCCGTTTATCAGACTCAGAATATTCTGATTGAAAAACAGAAATATTGAATTTCACAGAGTACAAGAGTCGAGTATTAAAAATGACAAAGAGTCTTCAAGTGGTTTGAGTGTACACGATTTCCACAAACAATATGCCTCACCATAATTTGCGTTAACTTCAAACTATGACTAATTACATGAGTGCTTCGAAAGATTCTCAACAAGGAGTTGCAGATCGTCCTCATCAACTGCAGCAACCTGAGCATGTCTTGTTGTTCTAACTGGAATCGCTAGAAGTGGAATAATAGACGATTTTTCTATGAGACACTAAGATCTTCAGCACATTTTTTGCAGCTGAACTTCAAACATGTATACAGTACATGAGGAGATGCTGGGGTGTGAGGTACCTACCTCTTTGTACGAAGGCAAAGGGATTTTTTTGCGAAGTAGTTTTCGCAATGTGGAACATGGTCGTTTCATGAAAGAGCGCTGTTGAGGTGCACAAGCATGGAATTGACAACTTCATAGGAATAGTAGTAGCTAGGTATCATCAAATTAGGCATTGTGTGATCTGTATTCCTGATGAAGATACAAGTTTGACTCTACTGGATTTTCAGATCCCTGTTCGAAAATTCTTGCCAGATCTTCATCGATAATATCGACCTGTCTTTGTCTTGAACCTGTGGCTTCATCGAATACTGAAGGAACTCTAGAAGAAGGAGCCGTACGTAGTGTACTAGGAGGACACATCCACCAAATCGTTGTTGTGGAGCAAGTACACAGTTGGTGCCAGGACAAATCTATTTGAACCAACAACATTGTTTTTCATTATATCGGATGAGATTCCGTCTATCACTACACCACGAATAGTTCATCTGCGAGGACACTCGATAGTGAACAATATAGCTGGGGCAGCAAACTATATGACGGAAGTTTCGCTAAGAGGCTTGGGTCCAAACTCGGTCAAATGCTTTGGAGATATCTAAGGCTACAGCCAGAGACTCCCCATGTCTCTCGATTGATGCCTGCCACATACATTGCGTCCATAAAGTAACGCATAAATTCATCATACACAATAAAATTAGAAATTCCCGAGACAGGTCGATTTTTTATTTCAATTTACTATTTTTTCAAACCATTATCTAGTATTCACCTTCATGTGATGATGTCATCACCTTTTTTTTTCTTCTTCTTGATGGAACTCCTCTTTTTTTCAACTTCCGGAATGCCCTTGCTGAGCTGATGCCAAAAATGTATAATGCGTTTCTTGAAATTGGTACATGGTGGCAAAAACGCAAAAACAAATTATGAGATTTGTTATGGAGAGCTATACGTTACTGAATGTAATGAACAAATGAAATGGAATTATGAAGATTATAATCGGAAAAATAGTAAATCAGAATGAAAAATCGACCTGTTTCGGAGATTTCTAATTTAATTGTTTATTCAGCTAATAATGAATTCATGCGTTACTTTATGGACGCATTGTATGTATCACGTCAGCAAGTCTCCTCTTATTCTCTGGTATGGAAAGCTATATTGTCAGTCGTTCACGAATTTTAAGGTCTCTAGATATTGGATGAGCTCGATGTTGATTGCGTTTTCCATTACTTCAGAGATCACAGATAGTAGTTCAATTGTAAGGGTGGTTTTTCTTGGCTTCTTTTAATCGGTTGGATTCTTGCTATCTCCCATTCAGGAGTAAACATACCAAGTTTGTATGGGTGAGAATAGGTGGAATTCCGTCTGTTCCCATAATTGGATTGAGGTCAAGCAGAATGTGCCTAATTGTGCATTACCGTGAGACAATTTCAGGTCTCGACGGTAGCGATATCAGGAAGGATTTGGCCTCGTGGATCCAAAGTGGAATATACTGCAAACATTCAGTTAATAAACTCATTTTTATTGTTTTCGAAACCAGCTATTTCTAACTCCACTAGATCTGCTGCTGATCCGAAATCTGGTGGAGGAGGAGGTTCTGTTTTTTTTCATATTTTCCTCCTCAGGAAAGAAGAACCATCAATGTTCAAGGAACATCACGTCATCTAGTGGTAGAATGTTAAGTGGGAAGGAAAGTATACTGATTTTTTTCTGAAAGTTTTGAGGTCGTCAGCATCACAAAGCGAGAAGTTCCGCAACTTTGCTGTTCTATTGATGAATGATGCATGGTAGAGCGAAGTTAGGAAAATCTCGAGTTTGGCAGTGTAGAGGTTGTCGGTCTGAATTCGTCTAGTTTGTTCGCCTGGAATCGCTCAAGATAGCGTGATAGGAGAGATATGGAAATATCTATGATGAAGGAAGATGGTGCTAACATTTTCACAATGTTCTAGAGAGGTCAATAAATGTGTAGTGTGGTATCACTAAGTGAGTATGAATCTGAGAGTTTCAGCCTATTTTCGAAGGAGACCAGGTGAACAGTACTCCAGGACAGGTCGAATTTGTGCTTTGTAGAGAGTGAGCATTTTGTTGAGAACCTCTTTGCACGAAATAGAAAGCCACGTTTTCGTGAACCAGTTCTCGTAATGGACCCCACATGATCGTCTCATGATGAAGCGCTATTGGTGATGATACGGAGCATAATGATATTGACGACTTCGTACGAACTTTGGTACCTAACATCATCATTTTTAGCATGGTGTGATCTGCTTTCCTAGTGAAGCTTGAGTTTTTGTTACTCTATTCTCTACTATACTAGATTTTCACACACAAAATGAAAATATGCTCATATTTCTATATGATTTGTGATGAATGGTCACACAATGTCAATGGTTGTACGAAAGTGGAAGGTATCGATCTTTCTTATTATTTCCTCAACCAACTGAATACATCTTCGTATTCTTTGGTGAATCACCTTGTGTAATTGGCTGAGCATAGTAAATGTTTTATTTCCTCTCATTATCGTTCCCAACTAAACAGGCGTGGTGAACTAACTTTTCCGGAGAATAAATGACCGAGAAAATATAAGCTCTCAGGAAGAAAGGCATAAATCAAAGCGATAAATCAAAGCCAGCTCGGTGTTATCAGGTGCAAGTCCGGGACGCTTATATGATAAACTCCTACAAACAAATTTCGCATTGTCCGGCAGCTAGTTGCGAGATCGTTTATCACATCGTAGAGCGCCGCGAGCCGTGATAAAGAGGCAATGAATGAGGAAGCGGCCGCTTAGACTTACACTGGGGCTCCGAAGCCTCTCGATGTCTCTCTCTTTCGAAGATAAATAACCTCTCAGTAATTGCGTGCGGAACGATACCATATTTCATACACGCCATGAGCCATAACTTAGGAGGCAATTACTATGAGTACGTCGTTTATCATCCGACTTCGGCTATTCGAGACAAGGGTGGTGCGCGAGTTGATAATCGAGATTAAATTGATAAAGAATCTATCCCTGCCAGAGTCGAACCGGAGCGATATTAACTTGGGGAATTGACAGCAGCGGAGTTCTGCTTGATGAATTCGTCGAATTTCTCTGGTTGTTTTCTCCTTCTCCGTTTCGTCGAGATAAATAATGACTCGGGTTCCGGAACAGAATTGCTTTTGCTTATTTTCTGTCAATTGATGCATCAAAACAAACTGCTTCGAATTAATTATGAAATCTGAAATTCAGACTGAATCTGAATACACTGTATTCTTGAATGTAACATTCATTCAATTCATAAACCCTCCATTTCAGAGGTCTAGTCAATTTCGATAACGTTTTGGATCTGTTGATATTCATCGTTCCTATTTAGAGAAAAATGGGAATCGACGTATGATGGCTTTCCAAACTCAAATATCGTATATCTTTCGTAGTTTTTTCGGTGTGATACTGTAAAAATATCAATATTCATTTGATTGGATACTGATGAAGTAGTTCACTGCATTTCTTTAAGTTGTTGTCCAATGACTACATACAGCCAGTTTCATGAAGTTGAAGAATTGGGAAGGTGGAGACAATATGACACCTGGTGGGCATTCTTGAACTAACTTCTGGAGTGCATGTGACCTGATGGAAACAAACCCATTCCAGTTGAAATTGGCGCCTTTGGCAACTGATTTACCATTTTGTGCTCATCTTGGGTGAAATTTCAAGAATTCATTGTGAGTAATGGATGAAAACGGAATCAGAGAAAAGCGTTTTGAAGTGTTTTGAAGACTGCTGACCCTGTTGCACTCTCTTCTGCGCAGTGAAAAACTTTACTGCGAACATTTGTATGTAATTTTTTATCTGAATTTCTCAAGATGTTTCGGAAGCTGACAAATTGCATGAATTCATTTTCATATCTGACTCTCATTCGTACCGAATTTTTTGAAACATAAGTTTTTTGAGATAAAATTCATCTGTCCAAATTCCATATGAGTTTGAACGTCATTCATTTCTACTCCAAAAAGGTAGTCTTCGTTAAACTCGATACCATGTACTGTTTTCGAAATATTTTGATTCGAAAATGATACTGGTAGAAAGCTATCTATTCATTAAAAACCAAAACAATATCATTATCGTAATCCTGAAGTCAAAGAATCACAATAAGAAAATTTGAATGAATTTGACTGAAAACATGGAATATCACTTGTCAAGTAAATGTGTATAGATTGTTTATTCAAGGCCCTGTATCTTGAATACGGATGCCGTTACGAACATTTTTTACTTTATTTTGCAGTATCCTAGCAACGAGGTCACCTTTTCTTGAAACACCCTGTTACATAATTTAACATAATTCAAACATAATTCTAATTCCAATCTTGCGAGATAAGCGATGTTATTTGCAAATCATATACAGAGATTGTCAGACTAAGCCACTATAGCGCTGCTATTTGCAGTCCTATTTTGAAAAACGAATATGCGCTACACTACACGAGTACTACAAGGTGGCACTAATAGTTTTTTAACTTCAACTCTAACGACAGCCACTGCAGCTTTCGTTCGGATCGTATACTAGTTGCCACGACGATTTGCAAATATATATATATGTATATATACATATACATATACATACATATATATATATATATATATATGGTCACGAATGAAACCCGCTTATTGATACAAATCGATAAGAAAGCGTGAACTGCCCTCTAGTGCACACACACCTACTCATTACGCTAAAACAATATCTATAAAATAAAACACAATTCATATTCTGTGACTTCTGCAAATATTGAAAACAGCACCATGGTAACTCGTATATCTTCCGAAGAATACATGGCTTTTAGAATAATACGCGTTATTGATATGTTTCCAATGAGCGGCGTTTCTTGGTTGTTATACTTATAAATATTGGCAAATTATGGTGTCGACTACATTATCAGATATTTTTTGAAACCGTTACACTCATTGGGAATGTTCGTAAGAACTTCCTAGAAATCTCTGTATTTTTTACATTATCCGATGGAACCTGTGTTACCATTGTTATCATAAAAATACCTATTTGAATAGAATGAGATACAGGTTTCGTTTCTATTCAGAAAAATTGTCTACTTTGTTTTTACTCGAATAATTTACTCTGTGTAAGAGAAATATCGAATTTATTCCATTCTGCTGACTCACACTTTGGAAATGAAATTTCTTCTCCTCCTTATCCTCAATCAATTTCCATTCATTCATGGAGAATTTCATTTTTCTTCACTCACCTGTGTCAATAATAGAGTTCAGACACCCGACATAGATCATCCATCGATTTCAAAGAATTTATTTCATAAAATCATAAATAAAAGTGAATATTGTCATAACAACGATTAGATTTGCTGACCGACACTCAGGAATGAACTTGCTTGCACCGCATAATTCGTGAATGTTGGTCATATTACCTACAGAATATCGGTGTAGTCCAACTCGTAATCCGTATCTATATTGTTTATTATTTGAAAATGGTAGCAACTAAGACTTTTAATAATTGTGAGAAACAAAATAGTGATGGTGATAAATCTCCTAGTCCAGAACCCTTCAGGGAACCAGAAGGGTTGGTGTCGATTGATTTACACAACGGGAAAAGAGGTCGAAAAAGTAAGTACTTATATGAATATGCTCGTTTACAGAATGAGTCATATCTTTATCATCTTGGTCATATTGCACAATCATGCCAACAACTGATTGATTTCTGGAAATTACTATTTCTGAAAATTCACAAATGAAGTTTCCATGAATTCAGAGCATATTCTCGAGCTTATTTTAGCGACGTGATAACATAAACTTCATTTTTGTGCAAAAGCTCTCCCTCTCTCTCGGCTGAATAAAACTCTCAATTTCGGTTTTCCTGGAGAAATGTAACACGATAATATTCGTACTGCTGATATTTTTCATCCATATGAAAATGGGATGATCGCTGTGAGATTGAATTTGAAAATCGAAATAGAAAACTTCAGATGTCTTGAAAATTAACAAGTATTTGTTGTCTTTTAATTGCTCTCATAGTGAAAGTATTCTTTGTTTTCAATTCATCATTAATTGTCGGTACATAGTTATGATTCAATATGGATGTGAATTGACAATTTTACTCGAAAATTCCGACTTGAAACTCTGAAATGAAAAACTCCCAGTCAGCAAATGGAATTCTACATTTCCAAGTAATAAGTCGGAATTTTGGCGTAAAATTGCGAGCTTCACCTAATACAGAATTTCGAAATTCCGTTATAACACAAAATATAAGAATTGAAGATAGTTTTTATTCCGGGTGATGACTCCTTCCAGAAATATCTACAAAATATATCATACATACGTAAATAAGTATCAGTAAAAATTTTTATAAACCATAATGGAAGATTACGATAATCAACTCGATATACATTTCTAAATAATGAATTCTAATTCAAAGAACGCTTCCATTATGTTTGCGAAATTCAAATATATCTTGTGTGAATTTTCCATTTCAGATTCCAAAGCAATAGGCGAGAAGGAAGTTAAATACAAGGAGAAGGTGTGCAAGATTTTGGTGTTTGTCTTCATAGTCAATATCATTATACTTTTCATTTTTGCGATAATGGTATACCTGAATGAAGGTATGTATGTAGTTTTTTCTGTTCTCGCTTGAAACTTCATCCACCATTCGAATGATTTCTATCCATATATGACGGCGCAAGGATAGCATTAGAAACATTGGAAATAGCTAGTGTGTTTGTTCTGTTTGAGAAAAATATAAGTTTGATACGCACGTTTCATTCTTCAGAGTAACGCATTACGACAACAGCTATATATCTTCCAATTTCTGTCGTAATATTGCCGCACCCTGTATATTTCTCGTTATCCTACCTAGTGATGATTGGGGATAGGGCTATCAGGATATCAAGTTCATAACAAGTTTATTTCAAGTGTACAAACAGCCTGCTCTATCCCCTCAGCTGGTGTACTGAGACATTCAATCGTTCTCATATAAATCATTCGTCTTTGACATATTCACAAGATTCTATGAATTAATCTAATGAAGTCCGTGAGAAAAGATGAATGAAATATCATAATGCTCCGAGTGATATGTGATTAGACAGGGTGTTCCAGGTTATAATTGCAATAATTCACCATTTGATGGTCCATCGAAAAATGAGTCATCTATAATAACTTTTTTCCGAAATGCTTCCTGAGGAACATACGTCCCTTCAGAGTTCAGTTTTGGAAATCCTTTCTCAGGAGATTCAACCGTACTTCCTTACTCATGGTAATCTTTATACTTGATCTAAGTAACTTTTGTCGTACTACTTTTTTTCGGAAATCAAAACAAACATATGCACACGGTGTTATATAAGTACGTTGAAATATTCGAATGACGTATTCCTGAGACAATTTTGAGAAAAAAAAAAGTCTATTGTGTCCGAAAATGCTTCGTTTCGAATATATTTTTTTTTCTTTTTTTAACAATAATTTGTGAAAAAAATTGCATAAAATGTTTTTCGCACGGAATCTAGTACTCGGGGTTTTTGGAAGGGAAAATCATGATTTCGTATTAATTTTTATGTAGCGCCTAGATGGAGCTGCGTACGCTCTCTATGTTCATTTGAAATTGCCACAACTTTTTCGACAGTAATACCCAATAGTTGATATTCTGTATGTCCGAACACACTTCAGTTCACACACACTTTCGTTCTAGATAGTCATGAACAAGACAATGCTACACTACAGCGTTATTATTTCGATAAAAGGAGAATTGAGACTAGAAATAGGCGCCAAAAAAGTGAACTGAAACGTTTTTCTACGCGAATCTTCATGGAGTGTCCTTCATTACGTATATTTGATCACCCAAATGTCATATGAAGCATCATAACCAAAAGAGAAAAGGGCGTGTCACCCGGTATACTGGAATTTGCTGCATTGAATATGGCGATCTTTTTTATTTTGATAGTTTACTGGTGAATTTCAGTTTCATCACATTTATAGAATTCAATTGTAAATTCACATGGAATGTCAACTTCGCGATTTTGAAATACTCAATGCTATACATGCTATGTGCTTTGTATCAGAAAAAAGACACATACAATTTGAGTATGTAGTCGAAATTGACAGATCATGTTGCTCGCTACATTTTCATCGGCTAAAGGTTTAGCATCAGTGAAGATGATTTTTTTCTGATAATGAAATATAGTATAGTCAATGACAAGAAATATCTAGAACTTAATTCAAATGAATACTGAAACTGAATTGTATATTTTATTTATCATTCGACAACACGAGAGGAAATCCTATAATGTTCAAAGAACATCGTGCTAGTCTGCGGCAGAATGATGAGACGGAATCATCCACATGAATTCGAGATTTTTGATATCTATTGCTTTGGATTCCTGCATACCATTTGACGCTTGTGTTTTCCAATTCACGGAGAATTCTATGGATATATTTATACAAAATGTATTTCGTTCTGTTTCAGAACTAGTTTTCGTGCCTATGTAGAGGTATTGCTCGCCAATGTCCATCAGGATTCCATGTGCAAAATAAAATACTCTCGTACTCATCCATACAATATTTACCAATCGTTCAATAAATACGAACTGATTACAACAAGTTTTTTAATTATCAGCTAGAGAATCATTCTGGGCAGCTTCAAGAAAAAAATTGAAGCTCATTCACTCATTTTTTTTGTTCCTTCAGGATCAGTTTTTAATCCTCAAGTTTCAATTTCAATCATATTCTTCATCGATTTTCAACTTTTTTGTGGGACTCTCTCTCCTATCTCTGAGGATAGATTTGTGATCTGATTGTGTCACTGCACTTGAAATTAAACCTTTAGATACCTAAAAGAGAAATTCTCCATTTCTCAGTGACACTTTTTTTCCAAATTTGGAGATACAAATATATTTTTATCAGAATTAAAACTTCTACTTATCTCAGTGGACGTTTCGGGAACAAATCTGCTCCTGAGTTGTGGTTACATGGTGTTTTCTATCAATTGATATTGAATTTGCCATTTTCATATTCAGTTCTGAGAAGTAGATGCATTAACTGAACAAGAAGCAATATTATTGTCCCCGTTCAGAAGAATGCATCGTTTTTGGTTGTTGTGTCGTATTCCTATTATGATCTTAATATTACTCCAATCGGCCATTTTCAGTGAGGTTATGTTCAGTTAATTTTGATTTGTCAGTATATCTGACAACGAAGTTCAGTAACCCAAGTTCAGGCAGCTTCGCAAATGCAGACCACAGAGTAATAATTCTACTTTTCACTCTGTGTGGAGAAAAAGGAAAATCATAGTTTCGAGGAGGCAGACGCCTTGCTGAAGAAGAGAACACAGAATTTCGCGGCTCAGAACCCTTTTGTGCATGAACTCTCCAAAGCCCTCTTGAAAGGAGAGTGTCATCGCTGGGAAACCTATGAAATGAAATCATACTGTAGTGAAGTGACAGGACAGAGACAAGCGAAAAGGCTACTATAAGTCTAGCGCCAAGGAAATATGAACAACGAAGTAGTGCAGCAAGACAAGGAATTTAGCAGAGACAGTCAATCTGTTTTATTGGTGAATTAAATAATAACGTTTTTCTCTAATTGAATATATTCTGCAAAATATTCCAACAGTCTCTTTGTATTCCATGCAAAGAAAATTTGATAAAACTAGATAGAAATCGCAGTTGCTGTCTTGCCAGTTAGTTACAATGGAACTATCGATTTTCGATAAATAATTATAGATCAGGGGATGATACTGGTTAAAAGTTCTTACTCCTCCAGAAATGAGAGAAACGATTTATGGATTATGAAATGGAAAAAATTGCGGAAACTTTTCCGGAAAATGTATAAATTTACTCTGAAATGCTGAGCCTCACTCTTTGGTTCGTTAAATCGTTAATATGGATTGAAATAGCATAGATAGACGAAGATATTACGAATTTTTCGATCTCAATAATTATGACCTCAAAAAATAGGTGTACACCAGGATATATGGGACGATATCTCCGTGAATTTCCGATGATGCACTTGTAAATTCAGAAGATATATTGAGGACTCAATGTCTTACAATACTATTATTTGCGATTTTCCTTCTAATTATTATAGAAACTATTCTTGATGTATATCAAATGAGTATTAGAGTGAATTGTAGCAATTGCACTATTATCATGACCAATTACTAAAAAAAATGTTGGAAATACTATCAGATTGGTTGTTGTCTTGTCATGATATATCAAATATCATGTTTCGCTAATTACTTTTCTACCTAGGCAGCAAAAGTGACAAATTGTTTATTCGATGTCTGCAGCATCAGTACATATTTTGCTATCAAAAAAAATATTTCAGTATTATTATTGAAAATCATTTTTTCCTTTCAGAAAAGTATGTATTCAAAACGAAGCCTATGTCTAGACCTATCATAAGTAAAGCTGGAGAAAAAATTACACTAGAAGAACCAGCAGACCCTTTAGAAGACATGCTTCTCAGGTGCTTAGATGAGAACAGTTTATCTGTATGTTGTGATTTTTTCAAAAATGCTGAAACGTCTCTTGATCTGGGTGAATGGTGCGACTTAGATCAAATGATTTCCTCGATGGATATAGACATCAGGAGAAAGAGAGAATTGAAGAGTAGGATTGAAGATAAGAGGGAATATAATAATATAGTGGAAGGAATCAATGATTTCGGGGGTTATGATGGTCCAACGACCATAAACGACATCATGTATACAGGTGCGGACTATCCTGATCATCCTGATTATTATTATTATGATTATGACAATCAAAATGGCAATGAAAACTCCAATATGGATCATGACAATGATCTAGGAGAAAATAATAAATATGTAGACTATGGACACAGAGATGCACCATTCAACTATCATGAATACCCATCTGAAATTGAGTACAGAAATGATATTTTCAGTCAATCCCTTTTGACTTCTACGCCCTCACCTCAGGAACTTAACATATATCAGCATGATTCCGAGAAATTGAAAAGTTCAGATAGTAATAAACTGGAAGGAATTCAAAATGATTTCAATGAAATTTCTGAAACAAAAACTTTAGACATCGTCAACAAAGAACCATATTCTCCTGATTTCACTACTCCAGATACACCATATTCTGTGACATTGAACTTAGAGTTTCCAGATCAACAACCGTCCATTCAATTGACTACCACTACTGCTGGTGAAGAATATACAACTGAAAACTCGTATTCATCAAATTTAGGTGATGTGAACACTATAGGTGTCCCGAATGAGGAATATGATGTTTTCAATCCTGAGAAAAATGACTCCTTGAAACCGACACCATTGATTATTCATAATGAGAATGACAGTGAATACAATTCTGAGAATGGGCAGTATGATTTCACCACGACTGAACTTGAAGATTCGTTAGCGAAACAAAAACCGGAAATATCTTCATCAACAGATTCGAGTAAGAGTCTCGACTCATTTACGTATCCTCATGATTCAGTGACAACCAAAAATCATATGCTTGCCCAATCTTTCCGTACGCATGATGAAAATGAATTTCAAAATGCCGCATTCAATTCAGAAGGAATCACTGAGTCTGTGAATGTCAATATCATTTACGATGCAAATGAAAATACTGAGACCTCTGCAGGATCGGTTACAACTATGAGTTCTCTTACGCATTCTGAAAATTCACCTGATATCAACAAATCGCCCATATCACAAACGAAGCATAGAGCGAATGAAGCGGAAGAAAACAGATCCAAAATGAAGAGTGGATCATTTTCCCCAACAGTAGAAATGCAATCAAACTCGCAGGCAATGTTCAATCCATGCCTCACCGCTTTCCCTAACCCTTTTTACTACCCATATAAAATGACTCCACCTATGCCTTATGAAGGTAATCAGGTCATGAAAGTGATACCATCGAATAACCAGAAAGCCCCACAGTTCATTTTGAATCCTCCCATGTATCCGTACATGCAAGCCTCGTATATTCCTACTCCTCAATACATGCCCAATTATTGGCCACAAAATCTTCAGCAGACCCAAAGCAGCAATCCGATTCAAGTGAGTGGTCCAGGAGGACAGTTTTACGTGTGCAATCCGATACCACCAGTCACAAATAATATTGCTTCTGTTTCTGGAATAGAGGTTAGAAGAACAGCGTCCAATTTGCAAGATATGATGATAGGAGTTTCCGAGGAATTTAGTAGAAAGTAAGTTCATTTCTACGTGTCGGCACATTAACGCACGGTTTCTCCTTCAATAATATGCTCCGTTAATACATGTTTCTCATTTTCGTCAGGTACGATCGAAAGTCTTCGGAATACACCCAGTATTCCACTGATGGAAATGATCAGTTCATGATTTATCATTCACAAATATATCATTTTCCACCTAGATATCAAATTTATGGAGAATTCAAACTTGAAATACTACCAAAACTATTTTTGTGGAAAAGATAATGTATTTTTATTGATATATGTGCCAGAACAGAGAATGTAGTATGGAACGTTATAGAAGGCCATTCAAAAAGCTCATTTCCGAATTTCGGACTCTTGCTAGAATATGTCTGTAACTCAAGTTACATTTTGTAGTTGTATTTTGTTCCGACTTATTCCAATGTTCCATGTCACAGCTGACATTGCACTTGCGGCTCAATTCATTAGTATCACTGAGCTATCATTTTTGATTGAAGATTCTTTTCAGAAATCAATTGACCATCGAACAGAAGTGTACAGTTCATTTATTTTACTTATCAACCTAACTCAGATTAGTACTTCAATTATGAGATCTATATATTCCAAGTCCAAGTAGACTGCCCGTCATGATCGAAACTTTGAATTTGGGTTTGGGTTGGTTCATTGAATATTCGTTTCTGATGAATTTTGATAAATTCAACATCATAATCATACATGAACGATCAAAATTCACCAAACGTTGTTCAAATAATTCACAAACTGAAAGAAGGCAGGGAATTATCTTTATTCTGAAAGATTATGAGGCATTTGATGATGCGATTATTGATTGTATTCTTGATGACATTGCTAAGTTAGTATCTGCATTGTTCTTAAGCTCAGCAATGATGTAATGGAAGGAACACTTACAGTGTTTCAATAGTTTTCTAGCAAACAATTCGTTTACCAGCTAGGCTATAGATTGATGGGTAGGTAAAGGCATCATAATAGAGATATTCATCCTCATAGTCATAAGTTATTGATAATCAAACTGGTTGAATCATTTGTGGTGATCTGACTTCAATGTCAAACTTATCATTATAGCAACAAGAGTAGGGAAGCTCAGATAATATGCCCTCTAGAGCAACAATCGTGCGACGATGGAAGTAAATGCATTCCGAAACATCATGTTTGCGACAACGAAGCCCACTGCGAAGACGGAAGCGATGAAATGTTCTGCACGTGCAAAGAGAGAGTTGGTAAACTGAGGACATGTGACGGATATTTCGATTGCCCCGATGGACAAGACGAACTAGGTTGTTTTGGTAAATACAAGAAAAAAAAAATATCCTATTCGATTATGATAACTGAACAAAACTCCGAAAATTTAGTATTGACAATAAATGATTTCAGTAGGAGGAAAAATATACTTCACAACACGAGTGGACTGTTGAAGTTACAAGCTGGATTTATGAACTTGACGTTGACGTTGCTGTTGAGGTTGCCGTTTGCCGTTCGAAGTCGAAATATATAATATGGTAATTGTCATTTATTGAGGTAGAAGATGGCAGTTGGGAATAAGTTGATTGACGTTCACGGATAACCATCATGTTTTAACTTTTGCTGTTCGATCGTCAACCAATGAGATCGTTGATAGGCATTGACGTGGCCTCTGAATCATCATTTATATGGTTAGAGGCGACGTAAAAATGATAGAGGTTGTTATTTTTGTTTTTATACATCACAATGGAATATATAGAAATTCAGGTCAGTTTCAAATGATATTTCTTCGCGAATATAATGTTTCATTATTTCATTGTTGATTGTTGTCACCTCGATGTTACTATTGTGCACGACCACAACGTCAAGCTTATAAATGAATCAGATGAATGAATCAGACGAACTGCAACGTCACTGGCAAACGGCAACAGCAACTTCAACGTTCAATTTTATGTCCAGCTTTGAAGTTGCACAGTATATATAGTATATCCATGAAGTCACGAGCTACCTGTGTCGCTACTCTCAACAACTGTATGAGGAACGGTGTATGAAGTTCTCAATACGTTTCAGGTTGCGATGCTAATGAGTTCAGCTGCGACGATTGGTCAAGGTTCAGAAAGAGCACCTGTATTCCAATTGAGCACAGGTGTGATGGAATCAGACACTGTCAAATAACTGGGAAAGATGAAGAAGATTGTTCAGTATTGGCTGATAACGTTGGAGATCAACCACAGTTCAAGATTTCTAATTCAGTAGGATTTTTGCACAGAAATTTCAAGGGTAAATGGTATCCAACATGTTTTGGTACTGATTTATGGGCTACGGAAATCTGCCAAACAGAATCAGGTCCAACATCTATGTGAGTTTGAAAAACTACTTCATCATTCATGAAATAATATTATAAATATTACTTATGATATATGATAGATATCATGATATCAGATATCAGCAGATGTGTCTACAGAAATTTCATTGATAAAATACACAGTGTCATAACGTAACGTTTTATTAACGTTCCTAACACTCCGTTACGCGACGTTCCATATAATTGAATTTTCTAATATTGAGAAGTGTTCAGCAACGCGAAAAAAAATAAGAAAAATTTAGGTAGTGATATGAATGCAACCTACTAGTGCAACAATTACCTAGTGTTCAGATCCGACCGTAATCTCGAAGCAAATGGAGTGTCTCGAGGCGGGGGAGTTCTAGTGGGAATTAGATCAGACTGTATTGCAACTGAAATTGACCTCTCCGCATATCGACAGTCGTTTCACTCTATAGAAGTAGTTGGCTGCAAAGTAACGTTTAAACATAAATCTTATTTCATATTTGTAGTATATATTCCACCCGTTGTGAGTACTCAACATGTAATTAACTTTTATGAGACGCTAGAGTCTCTTGGAAACCTATATGGAAGTAATTTGCTAATTTTTGGCGGCGATTTTAACGAACCTAGCTTTATAAATGAAGAAGACAACTCATCTGCTACTCTCTTGGCTCTAAGAAACCTTATCAGCTTTTTTGAATTGAAACAGCACAACACAGTTCTCAACAGGTCAGGCCGTACTCTAGATTTAATTCTGTCAAACATCAACTGCTCTGTTGAAAGAGACGAACTACCCTTCGTAACGGAGGATATGTACCATCCTGCCTTGAAATTTTCTATAATTATTACAAATCCATCCACTAATTTCACCTATAATGAGAACTTCTCTCACTATAACTTTCGTAAAGCCAACTTACCTTTATTATACTCTCTACTTACAAACATGGACTGGCTACCTCTTAATAATCTCTCTGATGTCAACTCTGCATTGGAAACATTCTATGACATAATCAACCCAATCTTAAACCAATGTGTTCCGATGCAAAAAAATTATACAAATAAATACCCACCTTGGTACAACAAAAATATAATACGTGACATAAAAGCCAAATATAAAATCTTGAAAAAATTTAAAACTACAAAATCAGAAACCGATAATAATCAATACAGATCACTTCGAAAGTAAATAAAATCACAAGTCTCCAAAGCCTATAATGAATTTAAAATAAAAGCAGAAATCACAATTAAATCTGACCCATCGAATTTTTGGTCTTATATTCACAGCAAAAAAGGTACATCAAGAATTCCAGGGGTTCTACATCTAGAGGGTGTGGAATTCAATAACCCTCACGAAATAGTCAATGCCTTTGCAACCTTCTTTGTGAGCGTTTTTGTGAAAGTCGACCAGACTTCCATACAGAATAACAATATAATAATAACAAATAACCCAACTATATCAGTCAGATCATTTTCGGAAACCGAGGTAGAGAGTGCATTGAAACAACTGAAACCAAAACTCACCTGTGGAGACGACCAAATTCCAAGTTTTTTGGCTAAAGATTGTGCTTGTATATTCGCTGAACCACTTACAATAATCTTTAATTTAGCATTGACAACCAATTATTTCCCAGATATGTGGAAAGTATCAAAAGTCAGTCCAATATTCAAGTCAGGAAAAGTAAACGATATTTTGAATTACAGACCAATAACTCTCCTGTCAAACTTTGCGAAGGCCTTTGAAACATGCTTGTATAATAGAATATCTCCTAATGTTAGAAACCTTATTACCACAAATCAACATGGTTTTATCAGCAAAAGATCGACAATTACAAATTTGATGTGTTTCACTCAAACAATACACAACAGTTTCGAAAAAGGGTACACAAGTCGACACTATCTATACAGACTTCTCAAAGGCCTTTGACAAAATTAATCACAAAATATTACTGAACAAGCTGGATGTATTCGGTCTAGACGAACCACTCTTCAGACACTCACAGACAGAAAATTATATGTTGAACATAGAGGTCACATATCATTCACCTTCACAGCATCTAGCGGTGCACCCCAGGGAAGTGTATTAGCCCCACTCCTTTTTTCCATATTCATAAATGATATATGTGAAGAATTTTCTAGCTCCGTAACGTTATTCGCAGACGACCTGAAATTATTTCGACCCATTTCTTCATTGGACGACTGTCTAGTACTTCAGAATGACATTGATTCCCTATACAATTGGTGCAAAGTTAATAAGCTACCTCTGAACATACAGAAATGTAAATACATGATCTTCAGTCTAAAAGCAAATATTACTCTTTATCCTTACCAAATAAACAATCATATCCTGACTCAATGTTCAGAAACCAAAGATTTGGGTATCTGGTTCGACCCTGAGCTGAACTTCTCATTACACATAAATAAAATCACTCTACAAGCCAAAAGAATGCTATGATTAATATTTCGGACCTGCAATGATTTTCAAAATATTGATTGCTTTACTAAACTCTTCAACTCATTTGTAAGATCAAGACTGGAGTATGGATCTCTAATTTGGGCCCCAATATATAACGTGCAAATACAAGCTGTCGAATTGTGCCAAAAAAAATTTTATGAAATATATGATATTCAAATTAGACGGTGTTTACCCCCAGCAAGGTTGCTGCAACAAAATACTTCTCGATAGGTTCTATTTCCTATCTTTAGAAAATAGGAGAATATATTATTCATGTATTTTTATATTTAGAATTATACACGGTTTGATAGACTGTCCTGATATTCTGTACAAACTTGATTTCCACGTTCCACGCCAGAGTAGCAGAAAAGAGTCATGCTTCTACCTACAATCATATAGAACAAATCTATTCACCAAATCACCAATACACACTGTATGCAAAAGATACAATGAAATTTGTTCTCCTACTGACGTCTTTGCAGATAATCTTAGTAATTTCAAAAATAAAATTAAAGCACTTTTACTTCAGAAGCTGTAACAATAATTAGTTGATTTATTTTGTTCTAATCTATCATTTTTTTATTATTCTCATTACTCATTCTTTTTCAGTACCTTTATATATTTGTAAGAAATTGAAATGTAAACTTATATACATATATAAATTGTCTTGTAATTGGGATCTCTCCTGTTAGACAATAAACCGATTTTTTTTTTTAATAGAAAATGAACTGAATGTTCTTCGTCAAAGAAATGCCATTATCATCATCTCATATCGACACTGCATGAATTTCCTAATGAAAAGGGATTTTTCACCAGTAACAACTATATTGCCGTTTATAGAATGGAAACCCAGACTTAGTTGAATTAAATTCCTAATCTAACGATTTATTCACTAGGAGATTGTACACAATTATATTCTATTACGTGAATAAGCCATGATATATATCATGAGTATTATCATAATAAACATTTCTGGCATTTAGGTTTATATTTCTATTTTGAAATGTTCAGAATTTAAATATGACACAAGTAATCGGAACAGATATTATCTCAACAAATAATATTTTTGAATTCATTTCCAACAACTTCCAATAAATTGAAGAGTTTTCAAACGATGATGATTAAACAGGGTGATTTACCTATGAGAATCCAAACAAGCTGATAGTGTATTATCACGGCATCAGAAAAAGGGACTGAATTATTTCAGAGCAATCCAAGTCAATTCATGGATTTTTACACATGGAAGAGAAACTCTAGAGATACGCCACTGAATAGGGAAGCACTCTCCCTTTCAAAAACTAATGCACTCTACTCTCGGTGTTGCCTACTGCATCATAAGCAACAAGATGTAGGGTCTAAGCATAAAAATAAATGGAAATCACATCATGTGATCAGTCACATGAAAAAAATCACCAAGGGAATCTAAAAAATCATTTTTTCCCTTCAATATCATATGATTATCCTGGTTGAATAACTACTCATATTCTCGAATATATAAACGCAATTCGAGTGAAAGAAGCTGGTAAGATCGATGACATCCAGTTCCATTTGAGATATCGGGCTGGTTAGTATCATAAATTCAATCGCGAACTATTATTCTCCTGGACAGTTGTTTTTCGATGTCATTATTGTGTTTAGTAATGCTCATTATTAGTGTCCCTCTCCACGACAATTTTGATGTTGAAGTGACAATGTTTGAAATCATATTCAACTTGAACTAGCCGTAGGTATACAGATACATACATATAGCTATCAGACTATGATGAGTATGTGTATGGTATACGTATGAGATTATGATATATAATCATAAGGTATTTTTTATTTCCATGATTGTTTTTTTTCTCGAATTCACTGTAACTTCATTTGGTGGGAGCAACATACTGAAGAAATTTCTGCATTCTTAGATGCATCACTCCCAATATAATCTTGAAATGAGAGGTGATTTTTAGCGTTGAATCTTTCTGTTGTGTGGATCTGCATTTGAACCAGCAGCAGCTTATTGTTATACTTCCCGCAGTACCCCAAGATCCCACATGATGTTAACGACGAGCAATTATGAAGGCGACTTCATAAACATTCTACCGGACAACAAAATCAACTTGGTCAAGAATTGTGTGCAAGACAGAGCTGCATTCGTGGAATGCCCTCCACTATTCTGCGGTCTCAGAATGACAATCAAAAATCCGTATCGTCCCCAAGAAGTGGATACGAGCGCTGAAAATATGATCAATAATATGGAGCGATTAGCGGAATCGAAGAAAGATGAAATGGTTTTGGGTAATATAAGAGTTGTTGGTGGGAAGCCAAGTCAACCTGCAGCCTGGCCTTGGCTGGTGTCTATTTACAAAAATGGAATATTCCATTGTGGGGGTGTACTCATAAATGAAATATGGATTGTGACTGCCGCCCATTGCGTAGACAAGTAAGTGAAATCCCAGAAACAAAAATCATGTCTGTTGTTGATTGCTTCAGACATTGAACTGAGTCACTAGATAAATTCCGTTCTTCAAAATTCATTCCCAATGCTTTTACTGAGAACAAGACAATGTAAACCGTGTGTGAGGAAGAGTTGTGGCACGAATTCATTGTGGTGCAATATGGTTTAAATATATAAGTAATTTGTTGCTCTCTGCATCAGATGATAATGAATGATGATCACGAACGCTAAACCAATATACAGGGTGAGAGATAAGTATGAGTGTCTCCTGAAACTCATCGGAATCAAGGAATCGAACAAAATTTCGGCCTGAGCGGTGTCCTAAATTTCGAAATATATTTCCATAGTTTTATAAAATGTTCCCAAAGATATGCTTTGTCTGTATTTAGTTCCGAAAATTCAGATTTCAGAAAGGTACTTTTTTCAGCGATTTCGCAAGATTGTGATGTCATTTCCATATACGACCTTTGATAACACGAATCAGACCACTTTCTGAATGATATATGAAAGTTTATATCTAAGTCTGGATAATTAATAATAACACATCTTCATTTCAAGGATAACAATTGGTTTTTTTTTCTCATTTCTTCGTACTCTTTTAGATTAAGTTGAGGTACTTATAGTTTTCGTAATTTATTATTTTCTAAAAATATATTGATATCTTGTAGAAGAATGTCCCACAACTCAAGCTCTGCTTAGGTGGCTTCTTCTGAAAATGTTTTCTTAAATATATATATGTTTTATTTTTCATTATCACGCACTTATGATAATCAGTATAATTTCAACTGTTAATATGTATCATAATCTATTGAACATATAGGTAAGTTCTCTGTTTATTCATACTCTAACTGTACTAATTTTACTTTTTCTCAATAATTTAATTCAAAGTTTTATATAGGGTGTTGCATTAAAAAAAAGTCGATGAATTGTAATATGGATATCGTCCTGAATAAAATCTATCTATCTATCTAAAAAAAAAAAAAAAGTGTCCCGAACAATTCCAGAATCTACTGATTTGGTCACTAACTGAAAATGTATCAATGCATAATATGATCATCAACTCTCTTAATATTTCAACTGCTCTTTTCTAACCCTACAATATTTTGTATAGCTGAAAAAAACTTATCAACACCTTGCTGTCATTCTTTTTCAGAATTCAAAAGAGTTAAATCTTTTGTTACTTTCCAAATTATGATATGAGTTATATGATATAAATTATGATCTTGCTCACGATTTCCGTCATACGTTTGTCTTTATTGCACTCATTTCGAGATAGTTTAGTTAGAGTATGAATATTCTGAAGTGTAAAAAATGATAATACATTCAGAAAAGTAAAGGATGTTGGAATAAGTAAACCTCAAAGTATTGAACCGTTGTTTCAGCAATGATAGAAACTCTTCATTCCTCATTTCAATATTCCTTATTCTTCTGAATTTATTATCATTTTGAACTTGTAAGAATATCTCTATTATGAATTTGCAATCTCGAAATGATTGCAACGAAGAAAAAACTATGATGAAAATGATGAGCTAGACAAACATAGGTAGATGATTTCTCGCCAACTATTTTTTCCATATTTTTTCACAAAATCTCCTGTCATCAATATCAGGAAACAAAAGGTGTAGTAATACTTGATGGAAATGCCAGATCCGTTTTTGGAAAAATGAAGTTGATGGTGACAGGTCGAAGAGGAAACGTTAGGTTTCAAGTGTCATAACACCATTAGGTAGGGTAGAAAAAGAGCCAACCTTGAGCTAACAACTATTTCTAAATATCTCATCAAATAAGTAATATAAGTAATGAGTAAGTAAGTGTCTCTTTCGAGTATCTGTTGGTAGATTTTTTTATTCATTCAGCTCAACTTATCTTCATACTTCACTTTGTTCTCGATTTGCTCGAGTTTTTTATATGCCACCTATAATAGTAGCCGTCCTGCATGACTCATTTAATACTTCCCAAAAAACGCCGGATCTTGATGACGCATTGCTTATGGTTGGGATGTATATCAAAATGGAAGAACCCAAATGTGTTTTTTCGTGTTATGATTCGAGGCGGTCTTGAATATACATTTCGAGGCACCGTGAAAATATTGGCAACATCTCGAATGAATGAAATGGTTTAGTCTCCTGTTTTTCGTTTTTTTTCTTGACGACATTCATCCGTGAAGCACATTGCAAGTCCGATGTAATTTTTTTACCGATTAAGATTCTTGGAGGAGCACATTACAATTAATAAGTCAATACCTCATACAGATTGATGAAGAATGCATCCAGATTCCCTATAACGTTATGTAAAGGAATGAGTAGGTACCAACTTAGTTCTTGAGCAGTAAAGGGGGAAAAGGTTGAAAACGTTATGAAATATATGATAATATCTCTACATCGGAATATTCCTTCTCAATCTAGCGATTTCAGTATACTAAATTTAGCATAGTGGCAGTTCCGCGGTTACCATTCTTTAAATGTCAATGTTACATTTAACAATAGGCCATAAATTTGGGTTAATGTGGATTCGAACGATGGCGGTATCGTTTCTCAGTCGGGAACCAGACATTAATATTAATACATAATTGGTTATTCAACAGGAGTGCGGCAGATAATAACAGCGCCTGACTCTCTAAATAGAAGGAAACTCGAGTGGACTCGAATCCTTAAAAAACGAAATCAACGTTACATATCAGTTCAGATGTTGTTGATAATTTATTTATCCACTATTTTGAATATATCTTTGTTTTTCTTGCCTCGGTTTGTCGCCTCCTTTGTGATATGAATCCTTCAAGGCAACATATTTGAAAGTATGTTTTTCGGAAGACGATAGAAAAAGAAAAACACAAATTCATCATGAAGTGAGGGAATAGATCCCGAACATACAGGCTGTTTCACGGTGGGAAGCGTATTTGAAAAATCTATGGAGAACAGGTTATTGCAAATATTGGTACGCTTCAACAATCATACATACACTATCGAAGACAATTTCTCTTTTCAGTGTCTGAAGGTTAAATTCTGAGCGCAGTGAAATTTTCTTAGCAATACATCTGTCCTTACTACAAATTCTTGAATATTGAAATAATTATTATTCAACAATTTCTATTTCATTCTTCAAAAACAAGGGGAGAAAATCTACAAAAAAGATTGCAGAAAACAGTAATGTGTGAACTCAAGTTGGATAGTGTGGTTAATTTCATTCATGTGGATGATGTCTCAAGTTAAACAGATCACCGGGTATATATTATTATTCTCAGGTAATTCCTTCTGCTTTTGGGATCTCTTAGAAAACGGAAACATTTCTAAGACACGGTTAAAGCAAAACAGTTCATCTGAGAATATGATCAATACAATCAATCAGTGCTGAGTGTGAATGAAAAACGTGTTCAGGTAGAGATACATCTCACAGAATACACGTCTCAATAGTCTTGTTCGTAATCTGTGAATAATATGTTCTGAAACGACACTATGATATAAAACTATGATCGTCCCAACAGGGAACACATAACATAAATATGAACAACAAAATACATAACAATATGAGTCCATGAAAAGTATTTACATGATTGAATGAATCGATTTTCATATCGAATAAATTCTGAAAATTCACCTACTTCACACGGATAAATATTCCTTTGGTTCTTTCTTGAATTTTGTCACGCTGATTTTGTTCGCTTGAGTTTTGTTTTGTTGGCAATTCATTGTGAAGTATTATTCCGTTGTAATGAATAGACCTTTCACCAATATCAGAATTCTCATGAGAGAGAACAAATTTACTTGTTGTCTTGTTGAATGTGAATGTTCGTTGCTATTGATTTCAAAATTCAAATTGGAATGTTCATAATTGTGTTTGATGGAATGAAGGAAAGTTGACATTTCGAATGTGTATAATGAACAGAGATCTAATAATTCTTTTGGTTGATACAGGTTTCTTGTTGGTTCAGAATAATCTAATTTTGGGACCACTCTTGTTCACGGTTCACCTATATGAACAGTCTCCTATCAATGAACTCCCTAGGAGAAATACTTTGCTTTGCGGATGATACAGCGATGCCTAATCCTGGCAAGAGCTGAAGATGAAGTCTGAGTCAGATTTCCACAAAATGAATGAAAGGTTCCAATAATGTTCTTCCGTTGAATTATTTCTCAACTTATATATCATAGCACCACCATGACGATAATACTCTCAAATCACTTTCAATTTGGATCTCGATTTGTTCAGCTGACATTGCCGAATAAATCATTGTTGTATCATCTGCGCAAACACATATATTTTCTCTTCCAACTTCAAGTTGGACATTGATAGTCCACATATCTTGTTAACATCGAGTTGCATTTGGAAATCTGTTGCAACATCTAAGACAGCTCATTCCGTATCACATGACCTGCGAAAGCCATATTGATTTCGTTGTCTCCAAATATCTATAGTTTTCTCCATGATGATTTTCAAATGAATTACTATAGCAAAGAAATCGGTCTATAGTTTTTCGTGTCATCTTTCCGTCCATTTTTATATATCTTTGCAATTTCATCATTTTTTTTCTGGAATTATGCCTGAATTGAATAAAACATTATCATCAGCCATAAAATATTTATTTATTTATCTATTCATTTTTATTTATTTATCAACAGACAAGCCAATTATACCATTAAGAATAGATTGTACAATGTATACTTTTTACAGATGACTAAGATTATAATAAAACTAAAAATCAAAGCTATTACAATTTTTCAACTGCTTTTCTAAAGGATAGTAAAGATGAACCGAACAGCTCAAGCTTGTTATTGTGAGTGTTTGCTGACTTCAGTATTCTGTTAAGGGATTCGTTTTGACCATAATTTGTTCTACAAAAAGGGATCTTGAAAATGTCACTATTTCTACTTCTTCTAGCATTTAAAGAGAGTGAGGTAAGCTTAACAATTTCAGGACAATCAATACTGCCATTGATAATTTTATGGAGGAATACCAGATCGATTTAAAGCCTTCTATGTGATAATGTATTCAAATTCAGGATTTTTTGAATTTGTGAATGATTGTATTCATCTCTATCCATTCCTAAGTTGTAGCCACAGTATCTCAAAAATTTATTTTGAGTACTCTCCAAGAGTTCTATGTCGACTTTATAGCATGGTGACCAAATGATAGAAGTGTATTAAAGAATAGATCTAACTTGGGCACAATAGATAATCTTGAGAGCATTGACAGATAGGTCTCTTGCAGAACGAAGAGAAAAGTCCAGCATTTTTTTGCACGAGATAAGATTTCTGTGACTCTTGAAATTCATTTTTGTGTCAAATATAACCTCCAAATCTTTAATCTTGTTGGTCTCAGATAAGTTTGTGTCATTAATCTGATAAGCATAATTAATTGCCTCCTCATTTCGTGAAAAACAATTTTTTTGACATTTACCCAAGTTCAGTTTTAGCAAGTAAATATTACACCACCTGGAGACGAAATATGGTTTCGTGTAAATCTTTAAAAGCAACATGTATATACCCAAATATCGAAGTACTTATAAATCTATAACCTTATTCGTTCTCTTCTACATAGATATTGGTTATATTACTATGAGATTCAAGCCGGTATGCTGAGGAGATTTTCCTATGCACCAATGGAGCAACACCGATGGGCATCAGTGATCGTCGCTAACGAGAACTACGACAGATCGTCTCTGAAAAACGACATAGCCCTCATGAAGTTGTCATCTCCTGTGAGATTCAATAGATACGTGAGGCCTATTTGCTTGCCATCTGAAGCTACAGCTGGGCGCAACTTCATGGAGGGACCATCACCAGGAACTATATGCACCACTGTTGGATGGGGAGCAACTATAGAGCATGGATCGGATCGTGAGTGCTTACGATTCATCATGATATTTTTGGATGCTAGATGATCCTGAAAAATTGATTCGTTGCACGCATCATCCGAAGTTTTCAATATGGTCATATTTTTATATATTATATCGTCTAATTATTAGAAGCAAAAACTATTCTCCACATATTGCTCTGAAACATTTAGAGAACACGAATTTTTCTGAATATTCGTGTTCGAGAGGAAATGTCTCGTTTTTAATTGGAGCTGAAGTGGTATTCAGTGAGATTATTTCATACTGAAATATTATCAAACATCATTTGCTTCTGGTTTGTGAAAAATATGGAGCTCTCCGTTGATTGCAACAGATTGGTTCAAAGTATACTACATATATTTTTTGAAACATAGTCATTTTATACGTTCTGATGAATGTTCGATTTCATATTCTCCATTGGAGAAAGAAGGCGTAGATAAGGAATCTCAACAACACTCAGATGATTCAGTTGAAAATGGTTGTTTGTGTTAAAACCTGAGAACTAACGTAGTAATATGTGTTTTTTCAAATCTTGAACACTCAAGTACTCATCACATGGTAAACTGTTACTCGACATAATCTGAAGTCGAAATATAACTGTCATCATACCTTTAAAAGTCAAATTTCCATTGTAATTTCATGCTCCTTCCCCCTAGGAAGAGAGAAAACGTTTTCGAAAATCTGTTCAGTTGCTCTGGTAACGATACAACACAAAGGCTTTCAATTGGTTGAGAATGTTAAATGTAAAATCTTCAACATATCTCAACATATGAATGAACAATATCAACGTCCATTTCATCGAATTGCTAGCGAGTTTCCAGTGGGTTTAGATCTTCAGTTACAGAGACTATATTATTCGAAAGTCGATTTTTGGTTCAGTCGCAACAAACAAATTACAACAAACCGAGTCCGTATGATGAGTGATTACGTCTAATTCGGTTTGTTCGAATGAGTCTATACGTCGAAAAAAAAATGTTTTATAAAAAGAGTTTTATATCATTTGGCGTTATTATTTTTCGAAGCAGAATTTGAACTGAAGGTGTGAAAGAATATTCAGCATTTTATCATGGAAAAATCAGATACTGGAAATCATACAACGGTTCTGATTTCTATGTATCGCATATACAAGCTGCAGTTGCTTCCATTATTTGAATTACTAATGATTCTTGATATTCCTCAAATTGCATACGAAATCAACTGCGGCAATAGACTGGTGAGGTTATGTAGTCTATCAGACTCATACATGAATATTATTTCGTATTTCAGTATGTGGTTATTTCAGAAGACTTTATGCTATAGAATCCATGCACTAAATATTTGAAAAATCGCTCCGCACTGATTTATCACGTTGATAGCAGAGTGCTGAAATCATGAAATAATGAACAAAATCAAAGACTGACGACAAAAATTTGTAGTCAGAGAAACACGCTCAATTTGCCATAGCTGGTTACACTTTTTTGTTCAGATCCTTCATGGAGATCATATGACCTTTATCTATTATGAATATACTGTGTGGACCTCTTGGTCCCATTTATTCATTTATTTATTCATTCCATTTCAACGAATACATCAGTTTCAAGGAAATAACAAAATATATCTCAAACTATAATAATCCCATGAGATATCCGAATAATTTGCATAATATCCCTTTTACATTCACTTAGACAATCACAGATTTTTTTACCATGACTCAAAATGGTATGGTAAATAAAAGATTTCTTGTTCTGGCAGACGTATTGAGTCTAATCAAACTAAGTAGACTCACAGTATATACCATGTGAGTTGATTTCCACCTCCATAGAAAGATAGGGATCTTCTATATTGGAAACTGAGTAGATCTCCAAAATTGATCATTCCATCGATCAATTCATGAAAGAACACATCCAATTTACGCTCTCCTGAAGTCGGGAGACTAAGTTCAATTGAGGTTTCTTGATAGTTTATATAATATGTATTGATTGAGAAGGTGTCCAAGAGATGGAGCCATACTCAAGTGAAGGTCTGAATAATTGGCAACATAGTGAACCAAGAACTTCAGGAGAGGCATCAAGTGTTTTTTTCTGACTACCTCTTGAACTTCTACATGAATATTTGATGTGAAATAGAACAAGGGACCATGATAATCTGGAACTCCACCTTGTTGGTTGTCTCTCGATCCGTATAAAGAATTTTTCTACTTTTTCAGGAATATTGAGAGTGTCTTTTGTCGAGCCTCAATCAATAGTATCACTGGCAACACCCAACTTTATTAACCTACTGAAAAATCTTGTTAACAGCCGACCACATGCGCGAAGTTGAAGTGCCCATCCTGAAGCAATGCAAACATCCCGACGACAAGGTCGACGATGAAATCTGCGCAGGGCTCTGGGAGGGGGGCAGGGACGCCTGTCAGGGCGACAGCGGCGGCCCTCTGATGTGCCGCAACCCCAACAACCCCAGCCAGTGGCATCTGGCGGGGATCGTCAGCCATGGAGAAGGTTGCGCCAGGCCGGAAGAACCTGGCGTTTACACCAAAGTCAGCAAATATGTCGGTTGGATCGCTGAGAATATAAGTAAATATACAGAAAGAAAATTCGACCTGTCCTGGTGTACCGTAAACATGTTTGGAGTTCAGCTCCCAAACATACGTAATAGGAGTCTTTCCTGATACTCAATACCTCCAAACTTTCAAAAAAAGTTCAAAGAGAAGGTTTTACCTTTACCTTCACCAAGTTAACCATTCGTATAGTAAAAAGATTGGAAAATGTGTTTTCAGTGGCAATGGAAGCACCCTATTGAATGTACCAAATTCTGGTGGTTCCAACCAGAGCCTTGTAACATCTTTGAGACAGTATTTGTTAAAGTCAATGTAGATTCATTCAATCTGTTGAGGGATGGATCAATAAAATATCAATCCATTCGAAATGGATCCGCCTCAGTTCAGTGCTAGTCTTTTCCATATTTCAGACTCTTACTGAAACTTGATGATTGCTCATTCCACTTGTTCCATTTCATTGTATCGTTCCATTTCAATAGTTCATTTGATTATCCAAATCCGCCTATATGTAATAGATCATCTTATTCCCACAGGATATATGGATAAGAGTCAAAATCAGATATTTTTCTATCAAAATTCCTATGGGGATGATAACAACCTTTGAAGCACTCATCATGTATTTTTTTCACTTCATTCCTTCGTTCGTGGAACCAACATTCCAAAAATCGAAAGTTGTGTGAAATCAGACAAGTATACATATTTAAATACCCGTGTTCAGACTGAAAATCACAATCAGGAGTCTCGTCTTTTCATGAAGTAATTTCGTGCTGCTGAAATCTTTGGTGTCCATATTGTATGCTGTCATAAATAAATCCAATGATATTTTACTTCATGTTTCAGGAAGTGAAAGATTTTCTTCCAGTACACCCCTCCAGAGTTGTCCTGGATTTGTTTGCAAATTCACAAACCAATGTCTACCAAAGAAACACCATTGTGATAAAATCGTCGACTGTTTATTTGGTGATGATGAATCTAACTGCAAACATAGTTTCCATAACATTTTCAAGCATTCTCGTAAAAATCCATTTCGAGCAACGATGCGAAATGGAGGAGAAGAAAACGTGGGTTCTACAATTACATTGAATGCAAGTGACACCGATTTATCGAGAAAAAAGGCCGGGGATATATGGCAAAATTTAGGAAACTCAAAAAATAGAACCTTCTCTATAGCAAATGAACAAAGATTGAACAATTTTACCAATGGAAACTTCGACATCCTAGTCGAACATACTACTCCAATACCAGCTGTGATTGATAATGTTCCAGGGTTAATGGAAGTAGTTCACAATGGAACAGACGATTCGAATCATGAAAATCAATATTTTTCATGTCAGAGGTGTGTTCAGTCCGATGACAGTGATTCTCAATACTATTATATCATCTAACATGTATTTCAGCTTAACGCAGTTGATACCCTATAATAAGAAATGCGACAAGGTAGTAGACTGTGAAGATGGTACTGATGAAGATCACTGCTTGTGTGTGGATTACATAAGGCATTCAAATTCAGCTGCTATATGTGACGGTGTAACTGATTGTTTCGACGAATCTGATGAAAGAAATTGTTGTAAGTAATCAGTCTATTATATCAATAATAATATATATTCATTATATAATAAAGATATGATGATCATTCCAATATATTTGTAGTGAGGGCATATAGATGATCCGTGAATGTCACTGTCACTACCTTTCATGTCATCTTCTTCTCTAGAATTCTGGACAAAGAAAAATATGTATGAATAACTAAAAATATTTACTAACGTTTGGACGATTCGAAGGCAGAGCTGCAACCACTTTCAACATAAACATCTTCTGTCTGATTGGTCTATACTTGACACTTACCAAGAAGGGTTAGCTGGTGCATTTCATAATTGGTCTTGAATTTATCATTTCTATGATTATACTCATGAAGCGAAAACCAACTGATACCAACTGAACAGTTAGCAATATTATTTTCTCTCATCAGTAGAATGCGAGCCGATTCTTTGATATTCCATTCTAGTTTGATATCTTCTCGTTTCTTTTGTCAACTATCCTCTACAAATATAACGTATACCGTTGAGGTAGTCTTCGACGATTATTCTTGATTTTTTTGGTTTCATATGAGTTATAGACATTGACGATACTAATGACTTTTTGTGAATGTCAAAACATGTGTGAGGAGAAGGAAAGAAACGAACAAATTGAAACGAAAAACAATGGAAACTTATTGTAATATATTCACACTCTGTATGTAGCATGGACAGGGAACCAATAGCATAGCTACGCATGATCAGCAATTCGTACATATTTTTCAGTAGTTCTTCATTATAGAGACATCAACCAGTACACCGTTCTTTATTATTATCCTCGTTAAATTCCGTGGAATATATTTTGCTTTGCAAATATATAACGAAACTACTACAGGAACTCGGACAATATCAAAACTCCATCTGGAGAAAATATTATCATTCTCATGTACCCAATTTTAACTTGGACAATATCGAATTTCCATGTGGAGAAAATATTATCATTCTCACGATTGCAAATGGTACCCAATTTTAACTAAACTATCTAGAACTCTTCTTCTGGCAATGCAAAAATAGGTCGCCCATCTTGAATCAATTGGAACCTATTGTATCTCAATGAAATGAATTAGTGAATGTATTCAAAATAATTGTTTTTTATAGCCATTTGCAATTCCCATTCTGAATTCCATTGCCGTCAGAGTAAACAATGTATCCCTCTGATTAAGCGTTGTGATGAAATTGCTGATTGTATGGAATCCGAAGATGAATGGGACTGTGGTGAGTTTGAAATGTCAATATTCATTATTATTAGGCAACGAAATTTTCAGAATACTTGAGTACTAGAATACTAATAGTTGTGAAACAGATAAAATTCATGATATCTGTACCCGATTCATCACTCAATGTTTAGAAGGGGCCAGTTTGAACATATATTACATAGTTATCCATATTATTGATAACACCTTCTACATGAAGATATAGATATCATCATTATCAGTGATTTACAGGCTCATAATCATGTGATCTTTCGGACTCTTTGATGTATCTATATTAGTCACTGATGCCGCTGATATACGATATACAAAAATCTACTTATATTCTATTCTATACTTCCTAGTTTATATCAACAGGAAATTTGTCCTAGATATCGAACCAGCTAGGCAGTAGATTAGATCTAATACATTATTCATATTCACAAGCTTACAGGAATCAATTTGAATTCATTAACATGAATGTCGAGTTAGTGTACTCATCAATTCATTCAAATTGTATGATATTTATTACACAGTATTCATTACTTAATCATAGTTAATCGGTTCCGAGAATATTTGATGATATTACTGAATAGCGTAGGATTCGCTGGATTAGGGAGAGTAATAGTACATGTTATTCGCTATTGTTAGTTTTCGTCGTATATTTTCTGCTCTGAAAGTATCTATAATAATATAGTCCGGGTCCAAAACTTTAATGAACCAGAAGACATCAATAATTATTGTAAAAACTCAAAACTCATTCAAGTTAGGTGAACTATGTTCCGACCATATTATCCTACTACTAGAATATCATAATGAAATTATATTGAGCATATATTTCAGACTTATTGAGACTAAGTTTGTGGTTTTGACAGAGGGCATCATGGGATGAACTAAACTACATAATGATAGTGAATCATGAATAGTAAATTGTGCTGTTTCAGGTTTTATTCAGTTCGATTCACTTATACACACGATATATATTGAAAGCAGTCTTCAAAATCAACTATACTTACTTACCAACACCTTCGTCTTCTCCCAAAACTCCACCGCTGGCTAACACGATGTTCCGCGAACACTATAGGTTTCCCTTTCGTGTTGTCAACAGATAATGAAAATCCTTTCAATAGAAAAATTTACCTGAGGACTATTCTAGAACTAACCATTCATCGAACTCTTGGGTAGGTGAAACACAAAGTATTATAGCGAGAACATCGTCCACATGAGTCCAAAAAAACAACGAAATCTATAGAAAAACACTCATATATTCAACACACGATTCAAATATTCGAGTTTTGCCTGAACAAGGCAAATTTGTTTCTTCGTTGAAATGACTTATGGAAATGAAGTCATACTGTCACTATCTTCTCTGATACCTGAGCTGCCATCTTTAGTGAACCTGATTTCTCAGAATTTTTCATTATATTCTTCAAAATTCACCAACCGTGCGTGCATCTTCAAAAAGCAATACAATCCGGAATTTTGAATAGGACCAAGATCTTGGTTATTATTTGTTTCATAAAATACTCAAATTTCGACTGTCCGTTACATGTCCAAGAACTTTTTAGTTTTCTAAGTTCATTACATGACTATTCACAAGAAAGAAACTCAGTTGTACTTCTTCATAACATATACTCGAAACGCTAAATAGAAGAAACTAACAAATAATAAATTCATCAATTCAAATAGAAAGTAGCTAACGTAACTGATAGATATTAAGCAGGTACCTACATTTTGAGAAGTATCTCTTTATTTTGGTAGGTATATCATGATCGGTCCATTCCATTTTTCTTTTCGTAATGTAGATATAAATCGCAACGATCATAACGATAATAATTTCTCGCACGACAACATAATCGCACCATAAATATCTCGCCATATCACCAAGACGAGTAATCTTTATTTGGTCATTTTCTTGTTTCAGCTGCCCTTACGAATGGCAAAACATTAACTCTCGACAGTGATTTACGTCCGGAGTTGGCCATGAGTGGTATAATTACGATCAATCGTTTCGGTGTCTGGAGACCATTCTGCTCAAACATGTCCGACAACGAGGCATCCATCGTCACGAACGTTTGTAATTTGTTAGGCTTTGAGGAATACGTCGGCTACCATAAATATCTAGTGGAGGATAGGCCGATTGATGTCCTTCAGAAAAATGGTACCAAGAACTCGAAGTCGGTAGAAGGTGCGTATTTTTCATGAGAAAAAGAATGTAAATCTATGTGACATTGCCACATCCTGTTTTACACCATTTCCTGACAGGGAATTATCGATTTTTTCAAAAGAGAACGGTTAACAGAGGTAAGTGGATACAATTAATATTCTACCTGTGATAAAATCTCTTGCCATATTGATGAAAACATCTATATATGAAACATTTTCATCACTGGACAGATAATTAGAATAAGAGAGTCCTTCTTGGAGCATTGCATTCCAAGAGGGATTTTTTGATGAAATCATTCAGATATTGCGAGCTTTTCATGACCCAAAGATCGTGGAACACGTACCGAACGTTTGCAAATACTTAGGTATTCAGAATGAAAATGACTTTCAGGATTTGAGAAAACTTTTTTTCATCAATTTCAATATCACTTCTATATGTAATTGCATCATTCTTTCAATAATATTTGAATAGGGCCATGAATGCGCAACTTCTTCTTGCCCGAGCGATAATAGGTGACTATAACGTTTCTAAGAATATTCACCTACAGTGTCAATATTCCCCTCTTTCCCACAACCCTTTATTCAATGGGTTGACTCCACCATCAAAGATTTTACTTGTTATTTTGTCACTTCGATTCAGTCAGAGAAAATTTTCGAGAATCACACTCAACGCCCTGCTCTAAACTATACGAATTGCCCAATACGTTCTTCTGAATTTTGATAAACTCCATCCCATGGCAATATCACGTCACAATACTCTCAGGTGTGGAAGCAGGCATATTTACACTCATAATCATACACAATACTTCTAAATGCAACTCTGAAACGTTAAGTAACTCAGTTCGAATGCGACAGTTACAATGCTGACGTTGCCTCGCGGCTCAGTCCCAATGACACAGCTCGCTATTACCAATTTGAAGTAATTCTATGAATACCATTTTTTTTTTCGGATTCTTAGGTGAATCACCCAAAAGTTGTTGTGAAATAATCGATATGCATGTTTCCTCATTCATTACATTCATCGTAAAAGGTCTCTCAATTTTTCAATTTCAGCACCTTGATAAACGAAAACAAAATACGAAATCAAAAATTGAAATCAAATGAAAAAACACATCACACTTTGAAATAACGATTTGCCATTATGTGTGATTTATTGTGATACGTGATCATGATTATCAACAAAAACAAGTAATCTTCTCGTCTGACGCATCTAAAGAGACAAACAACATGAAGATATGTTCAGAGCTCAAGAATGCCCAGACGGTTTCCGTTCGTTTTGGACCTTTGCCCAAGCAATTATTGGAAGTCATTCAATGTTTTATCTCATGTTCTCCTTCCACCAAGGATGATACTACATGATATTACACTTTCGCGTGAATATTTGCAACAAATTTTCCTTCGGATCCAGAAGGGCAAGACCTTCCTAACATCGCTCCCATCGATGATCATATGCCTGAGATTATCTTCCGTCAATGCACATTCGGGCACATCAAAGACAAATAAGCTGAGTGACAAGACGGAACTGCCTATATTGTTCTGAACAAATGAGTCCCAGGACTAACAACACTTATTTGTGGAAAGATAAGTAGAGTCCAAACGATTCCAAAAAAAAAGGCCGAGAAAACTCTCCCTATCAAATATATATCGATTGCACTACTATTTCTGTAATGGGAAGAGCAATAAACATGGAGGTCATGCGCTATTTAGAGATCTCCAAAATCGTGATCGACCGGCAATATGGCTTTCATCACCAGAGAACAACTGGAGATGTGCTTGTAACACAAATGTGGCAGACATTAATCAACTTAGGTACTTCAATCGAAACTTCCGGCGTATGGTTTGCCGCCTGAACTTTGTCGTTTACTATCAAGTTCACTGGTCGTAGATGGAGTCTCATCTGATTCAATCACCATCAATGCTGGTATTCCACAAGGATCTGTCTCGGTACCAACGCTATTTTGGCTTTATATTAACAATCTGTTGGATATTACTTCCTGCCCAGTCCATAGCTTTTCGGATGATAGTACTTTTCAAACCGCCTTTTCCTCTAGATCCCCTGAATGAGGGCAGAAGTGCAAGTCATAGACAGGTCGATACTATCATTTCATTCAGTGAACTTGAATCATGAGTTTCGCTGCATCGATAATTTGAGGGAATTGATAAAAGACCGAAATTGATAAAAGTGTATTCATAGGCACCAAAATATTATGAATCAGCAATATACAAATGACTAATAGATCTATTCATTTTCAGTTGATAATGTTCGGAGAGACCAAGATGGAATCTTCAATACTACCAATAAGTGCAGCGGCTTGACAGTTCGGTGTTCGGTGGTGTCTTTAGACAAGTCAATGCACATCTTACGTCAAGATAACATCACTAGTGACATTGAACTTTATAGTTCGCCATGGAATGCATTGATTTATTCAGAGGGTATATACAGATGCATGGGTACTATTCTGGATCCACGGTGGATTATCACGTCAGTCAACTGTTTCAAGGGAATAACTACGTGAGTAAGCTTAAGAGATCATCATATAGAGTGTTGTCAGGACGTCTTGGAATGCTACTGTGCATTCAACGTTTGGATTTCATCAGGGAATTCAGATTGAATTTTGATGAAAAAATCTTGTAGGCTCGGTAAACTTTCTCCTTCCACTTGTTCAGAAGAAGCGAATGTCACAAGTAGATTCAGTCGATTCAGTCCCCAATCAAATTACCTTCAGATCATGAATTATTTTTTGTATATCTCGAAATTTTGGAACCGTAATCAATTCTTGCATTTCATTATCTCCAAGAAACATATACATGGTAACCGGACATTCTTGGTGATGGAATATATCAGGTCAGGTGTATGCTGGGGAAGTAATAAAATATGTAATATATGTGATCTACTCAAATTTGCCGGTTCGTAAGGAATTTCTTGGAATGATCCCATCATTGAATGCAATCTGTACCCAACAAAGTACAAATTATATCGAACTATTCTAGGTTGAACCAGCATTATATATCTGTTCTTCTGGGTACAGGAAAAGTCCATCTTCAAGTACGAGGCCCCCATGAGCAAACGCTAAGAGTGGTCGAAACAGTTGGTGTCCCAGATAGCGATATCATATTGTTACGAACTGGTGAAAATATCACTTATACACGATATGTAAAGAATGCATTTTTAGATCTGAGGTGAGTTTCATTTGTCTCATTTTCAAATGTTGTCTCCGTGATAATATCCAATATCTCAGATATTGACATTTGAAAAAATATACAAAAAGTATCAGCTATACAAAATTACTCCATAGATTTCATGAGCACTGTTAATAATATCGACTGTCGATAATATTATCCGAACAAATTAGGATTATTCAACTGGGTGATGGAATATATCATTTTGCTTACATTCATATTGATCATAATTCTCTGAATCTGAATATATTCTTGTATCCTGGATCTGTTTACATTTTATGTGAATCAGGTTCTTTCCCTGCAAATATAATATATCTGCTTAGAATGCAGAACCAAATTATATTCGTCATTTTGAAATAATTCATATAACTCCTAATTTTGTCGGTGTTGCTTTCATAACGATATACCTACCTGTGTGTTATAGGCTTATAAATTATACTTTTAGAAAAAAATTATTTGATCGCCGAGAGCCATACAATTCAATGTTTTTTTTCAAATCAATGGAAAAATTCCCATTATTTTCATATTTTGTTAACAAAAGCCACACGGAAGAAGAATACTTCTGAAAATTAAATCATATTCATAGTTTATGTCAATGTGATGAGACGAATATATTGCGCTATGCATTCGAATGGATTTCAACCATTTTCTCAATAATATATAAACCTGACAAGAACCTGTGGAAACTGGAATTTTCCAATGTCAATCCACCATCAACATATATGCGTTCGATAGTTTCTAATCAGCTGAATGGATAACAAACTTCACCATCTCACTATCGATCTTTGTTTAAGATTCTTCTTCAGAAGACATTCATCTCTGCTTCATTAGAATGAGAGGGCTGATTCTATGATATATCATCGAAAACCATGAGTAATGCATGTCTCTTAGAAATCCTTTCATTTCGTAATGTGAGAGCCTAATAGTGAATATTATTCCAGAAGAGACGGTAGTCGCCGGAGAGAAAGATGCATTGCCATTGGATTACATCAGAATAATGCAAGATATATGCGTCTCACTCCCATAGAGTTCTGCAATGTCGGATTCAAATGTTTCGAGAGTAATCTCATTAAAAATTGCGAGGTAAGACCATGTCACCATCTCCGCATCATAATGTCACCCACTCCGCATCATAATAATCGAAATCAATAAGTGAATATCAAATGAAAATGGCTCTATGATTTTGTTTTCTTTACTGTACTCAATACATTTGGATGTTGTTATATGGTATGATTATTATTCTGAAATTAAGAAAATGGTTTCAAAACAGTTAATGAAATTGTTTCAGTCGATTGGTATGAAATGTGATATTTACTCTCAATTTCTTGTGATCATCTACTCATTTCATTTTGAACGGAGGATGTCTGACTTTAGAGAATTTCCAATGCTGTTGCATACATCAGCTAATATTAGAAATTCAATTATATATAACCTCACTTATATACATTCTCAAATTATCAGGAATCTGAACCATGGAGTGGGACAATAGTTTGTGATTCTACCAGCGGATGGTATCCGGCTGCCGTATATTATGAGGCGTCTGGTCCATGTGGGTTGATAGCAGTGAAAAAATTCACCAGTATTCCTTTCTACAAAAACAAAATTCTCGATATCATGAGTGAGTCAAATCAAATATCCTGTCAAAAATAATTCTGTGGAAATCAGAATTTACATATTTTCATTCAATCAGCTATAAAATTACAAGTTACATACTTTCCATACTACTACTATACATACATACTATAATACTTTCGATGATCTTAAAATATCTTAGAATTTCAAATGTTATCCGAGGCCCCAGGATTATTCTATTCTGTTAGGAAGAATAATGTCAGCATAGGTACTGGAAAATATTGAACCGAAAAAATCAACAAATTTCAAATTAGGTAGGTATCTACCAAATTTGAAATATATTTGGATTTTTTCTGGTCATGGTCGAAAAATAGTTTTCATCCTACAAAAATTTTGATGTGGCAACACTGACAACAGAAACAGTGTCCGTATGATTCAGTTCTTCACAAATGAATAAAATATATGAGAACTTTGTATTTCCTCATCTCATGTATCTTCCTCAATAAGGAAAAAACTTTGCTAAGAGCTGAAAAGTTTGTAAGGATAGTCCTGATAACATTTTGAGGGCCACGAGCAGATACAATTAAATGAGAGAACCTGAGTAGGTATCTAGTTGTTGATTCCGACAATATGTTAATGTATACCTGCCTATGCTCATTACTTTTCACCCACAATCCTTTTCTGGAATATAAAATTATAACCAGAGTAGATGCTTATCTCATACTGGTAATCATCTATTCAGTTCCTTTTTCCCATCAAGCAATCACAAAATGAAGTACTCGCTTATACAAGCCGGTGAAAGCATCATAAAATCCGTTTGCATGACTACATGCCACAAAATACATTTCAGGACATGCTTCTTTATCAGTGAGTGCCCCACCCTGTGATGGTTTCAGATGTGCATTGGGAAAATGCATCGATAAAAATAAAACATGTGACGGAATACCTGACTGTAGGAATGGAGAGGACGAATTACGAGATTCATGCGATGATAAAGAATGGTCCTGCCATCTAGGAAACAATACTTGTGGTGAGTGTGAATGAAATTGAAGTTGGTAAGTCAAGTCCTACTGAAAACCTCATGTGGTGAAATATGGTGAAAGAAGAAGTGGCAAACTATCTTTGGCAGCGGTCTGTACGATTCATTCAAGTCTGGCTACTTTCTAAGAGATGTCGCTACATGAAATGATTCATAGGATTAGATCAGGATATAACATTCATTGACACAATGAGTTGAGTCAAAGATCGAACTACTGATTAATAAAACGTTAGGATTGTTTGTATCAAGTTGGAAAAAATCCCATAGTCTTTGATTGAATTGACCAACGGTCAAACTTTTGATTTTATGGAAAAGAAATAGCGCCAAGCGCTAGTCAATTATGAGAGCGTATCGAAGAATACCATCAGAGAAGACTTGAAAAGCACAGTATAGATAAACCATATATGTATTTCCACAATGACTTACTAAATAATCAAAACGAAGGATGCGAATAGTTTATGAAGAAATTTGACATTGAAAGTTGGTCTGTGTCAAAAAATGCATCATATTGTCATTGCAAACCAGATTCAAAAATGGAATTATTCAAAATCATGGATTTTCGGTTCTGAAAATTATTATTGGAAGCGAAATAGATTGAGAGTCACTTTTTCAAATTTATTCGCAATAAATTTTTGCATGGAAAGATTTCCAATTAGGAAAACTCAAACTTTTTCGTATCTTTTCTTGGAAGGACTTTATCCCTGCACCTGTATCTTCCGTAACTTCCGAAAGATGTAATCCATTTAATGGCAGCAGACCTCATACAGTTCTTGAGTATATCTTTGGTATCTCTTCAGCTTTGGTAAATTGCAAGATCATTCCTAGAAACTTACGGAGAATACTAGGGTACTTCCATGAGAAGAAAGGCAATAGTAATTCTTTCAGATCTGAAAATTGTCCAAGGAGGAATTGTATAATGGGGAAATTTCATATTTAGATTACAAATCCGATGAAACTTCCAACCTATTATGCCCCCTAATATAATTTTCGAACAATAATTCCACTGCAGCTGGCAAGCAGTGTATAACACTGAAAATAACCAAACTATGTTCTTGATTGTGTGCATCTTTGGTCGACAACTATGCATTGTGTAGCAGGCGATTTATATCTTTTCTCGTAGATAGATCACTCTATATGGTGGTAGATACAAGGACTATTCTCAGTCTAGTGGAGTTTTCTCTGAGGCTGACGAAATCCAAACTTTCCATAAAAATTCCAATACCTTCCTCTTCTCGAAACATTCCAACACTGACTCACACGATATTCCACAAATATTATAGGTTTTCTTTTTGTATGAAGTTGAACGTTTTCATGCTGTTGGTGAATTCTGTTTTTCAAACCCTCATTTTCATTTCTGTCGTATTGAATTCAGCTTCTCGATATTACTGATGTCTACAAATGTCGGAGAACTATTCTGTTTGGTTCATATTATATCAGAGATAGCTTGGTAGATAGGACTGTCGTTCAATTCCTTACAATTGGCCAGTATTAAAACTAAAGTGGAAAAGTATCATTGCATTCATCATATTATCAAACAACTGTTTCAGTAGGTCTCGACTTGTGTGATGCAAAATAATTTCTTGTGATATGGAATATTCATCTGGAAAAATCTTACTTGGGCATCTCTTGTTGCATTTTTGATTTCGATCAAACATAAATGTGGCTTTTTCTTGATTGTGATGTATTTCCATGGATATATGTCGAATAGACATGGCGGCAAATCATCGTTCACTAATGTTGTTCGGTTTATTGAGTAGCAGAAATGGAGAATCGGTCTAGCAGTGTTATAGCAGAACATAACAAATATAATAACTGAAGGTACTTTCCATTTTTCAGAATGCCCTTTGACCCATTTGAAATGCAAGAATGGTATGTGCGTGCCAAAATATACATTCTGTGATACGATAAATGATTGTGGTGACAACAGCGATGAACCAGAGCTTTGCTCTTGTAGAGCTTATTTAGAATTAACAGACCCTAGTAAAGTGTGCGATGGTATCCTGCATTGTCTTGACAGGAGTGATGAAGACCCAGAGCTCTGCCCATGTCGAAAAGATGATTTCAATTGCATAAGGTTAGTAGATTTCATATTGGATTCCATATTTGGTGTCCTCATATCATTTTGATTTTCAGTTCTGATGTATGCGTAAGAAATGATATGGTGTGTGATGGAATCGAAGATTGTCCCAATGGTGAAGATGAAAAAATCTGTTTCGACTTGTCATCTACCAGAGGCAGAAGGTGAGGTTTTATGTGATGAAGATCAGCATTTCGACTTGAAAAGGAACAACTGCCAATCCCTATTGTTGTTTCCGAAACAACCATCAGAAGTATCGAAGAGCTTGTGCGAGTAAAGGAGATGGGGATCTATAGTTTATACACGTTGAATCCAAACCACTGTGACATTTTGGGTCGTTCTATGTAGAACTTCATGATATACATTGAACAGTGCATAAATATACCCAAATCCAACAGCCAGCCAGGAATCGAACCCACGACCTCATGATTATCGACCACCTGGCCACCTATTGATATTCATCAATACATAATGTATTGATATTGAGTTTGTTCATTATACGACACGAAATCTTCAAGATGAAAAAATCAATCTATTATAATCCCCCGTTAAATAGGTGATTGAAAAATGTAGCGGCAAATCTTTGATGACGCAAGTTTCAATTCTACACCCAATATCCTATGACGTTAAAATGGCAGTAGATAGTATATTTTGGAGAACGTTTCCAAATGTCCGGAATTGAATACGCATTCTAGAGGAGAAGGAAAAGAATCAAAGAAAAATCTGCGACTATCCTCTACTGGCATCGAAATATATAACATTCGATTATAAATACATAGTGTAATATTGATAATAATAGTACAACGTATGATAACACTGATAACTGATATACCTGATATACTACCAGTACCGGATGATGGATCATTTCTTGAGGTAGATATTTCCATTCCACTTGAATTTGATTAACTTTGTAGTTTTGCCAGGATAAAATCTTAAAATCATCAGCGTGAATGAAACAACTCTTCATACTTTCATACTATGAACTCAAGATGACGGATAGTTCTCACTGCTAGATTACTGAATCATTATTATATTTATAGCTATGAGATTGATACAAGCATCACGAAATTTATTTTTTGAGTGTTGAGCCGCAGAGTTTCAACACAACATTCAAACTCGCAATGAAAAAAAAATAATTGGATATTATTTTCTAGTTGAGCTGTGACTATCCCTATCCTTGCAGAAAGAGTCAGCTATATTTTCTTCACATATATATATATATATATATATATATATGTTCCTCAGATGCGCAAGACGAATTACATCTGCCTTTTCGGTTTTACGAGGTATATAAATTGTCACTCGATATTAAAAGGCCAAAATTAGGCAATGATTCTTCTATTCTTCATGTATGCATTTCCAGGCATTCCATCAGTACAAATTCGAATAAATTATATTCTCATGGAGAATGCTATCATTTCTTTCCATGGTTGTCTAAGGAAAATTAACAATTGACTTGAAACTTGAAAATAACATGAATTCCTAGTGGAATTACTCATCAAATGCTCATCATCACAAAATAGGTCCTTTCATTGAAGAGTTATGATGAATGATTTGTACGGCGAAGGGGTACCTCAATGATACGTCACCCTGTCTATAAACATTTCAAGAAATCACCGTTGATACATTAGTGAAGTGTATATTTTTTCAGATCTAACGCTGGTGAAGTGATGAAGCAAACTGGAGGAATATGGCACAAGGGATGTTTCAGTATGAGTTACAATTCAACGCAACTAGAGGATATTTGTGAAAAATTAGGATTTTTCAATAGCAGCTCGATTCAACTGAAGCCACCAAACGACAATGATGACATGACTGCCCTACGTCCTGTAATAGATAGTTTCGATATGATACGGATTCACAGGAACCAGAGTGACACGTTCAGCATAGGTATTCGCAGAGGAAATGAGCCGTATGTCAAGTTCGTTCCGGATGATCATTGTTACCGATTATTTGTAGCTTGTTTGTGAGAAAATAGTCTTCCATCATGATTATATCATAAAGATTGATTTATCGTTTTATTCTCTTTCTGATTAGATAATAATTATAATAATAATAATGATAACAGTAATGATAATAATACTAGTGAATGTTCTTTATCGAATATGTATATATATATATATATATATATATATATATATATATATATATATATATATATATATATATATATATATATATATATATATAATCCTCAGGCTATCGACCTAGGTCCTTCAGCCGCATAAGATAATATTTCCATTGAAATATTGAGTCTTTTCATAATTTTCGGAGACAGCAAGATTACGTTGCTGAATAGACAACTTTCGAGTTAGTAGAATCAAACAAAAAACAAAAAATCCAGAAAATAAGAAGAACAAGAAAAATTTGGAATGTGTTTTAAATGAGAAATATAAGTAACCAGGATTAATCTTAGTATTGAGAGATCCATAAACATTCATATTCTTCAACAGGAGAACCAGAATTTAAAAATAATAATAATATTAATGAATCGTCTTGATTCATCCAACGAAAAGAGATACAAATGCATAGATGCTCATGTGATTATAAATGAATGTATGAAAGTTGAAGTGTCAACTGATGCTATTTCACAACTCAACCCTTATTTCCCTCCTCAACCCTACGATCACCTGATTCCTATTGTTTTTGAAATTCAATAATGATCAAGTTTTTGCATCAATAGCTGATTAAATGTTTTGGATTCATGGGATTCTTCGAATCAATGAAAATAATCTCCGTTGCAGTAAAAGCAAATTACCGAACAATAATTCTAACCCACCTTTCCACAATCGCATGCTGAGACGCATCTTTTATCTTTTTTTGCATTTGCATGAAATTAATTTTGATAGCATTTCTGAAGTAGGATCTTCAGGAGTACTCAGTCCTTTCCTGCCTCCTTTCTTCCTGGCCTTACTCTTTTCCTATCCCCATTCTTAGGACGTTCTGCACTTATTATTGTGCTCTGGTGAATTGGATCAGCTGAATATCTATCAAATACAATAACTGAAATTTGATCCATAAAATGAAATTGTGTATTACTTGGAAGTGTTGTAAAGGATTTATAATGGGACGATTTTGTGCTCTTCCTCATTCTAGCCTCGAAAAAAGTGACAAGGGAAACAGAGCCAGTTCATATCGAAGGTATTGTTGTAATAATTCGTCAGTTTTCTTGCAATGCACATTCTATGAAATAACAACAGTAGGTCAATAGGCACAGCTACTTCTTCATTTGTAATGGAGGAATCAGTCTGTTTTATGTTTGGTTTCAACGCATTCGAAATCTTTGTCAATTATATTCGAAATTCTTATGGATCCAATTTCTTGAGCATAGTACATTACATATCGGAAAAGGGAAGTGCTGATGGAACCAGTTAATGGGATTTCCTGCATCCATACTGAAAACTGAAATTTTTGTGAGCTTCTAATGTCGACGTGTTTTTCCGTGTTGTTCCAATAGATATGCCACAAAAATTTTCGATTGAATATTTCTTCGCAATGAATATTTCTTTGATAAATGGTATCCTTACTTGATTCGATTCGGTGAAAAAAATGTTTGTTGATGAAAAACTATTCACAGAATGATTCGCAATCTAAGAAATATTCCATACGTGAGGACATTGGAATAAACACGAAACGCCAGTTTGTTGAAGGCCCTGACCCAATTAAAACCATGAATAAGGAGCGTAAAATATTAACTAAGCCACAAGCAATTCAGACAATTTTGAATTCCAGAGCCCTCTTTGAGCAACGGTTTCTCGGGTCGTTGAACGCCCAATAAGTCCATCCCGAAGACCGATGCGGTACTTACTAAATTGGAACTAATCACTGTTGCCATGCATTCTATATAATGACGGTGCAGATGCAGTAAGAGGTCTGTCCAGAGCGAACAGTCAACTTTTGAGGTACGAATGATTAAGATGGTAATTATTTTCCTCAATATCAATGAGGGATTTCAAATGCCTTGTATCACCTGAATTAACCAAAAAAAAAATAATTTCTGCAAATATTGCACGATATAATGAATTGATGTATATACAGGGTGTTAAAAAAAGACATGGCACTATTGAAGGGGGTGATTGCCTAGGCTATTTCGTGTAAAAAAGCTCTTTTAAAAGTTGGTCCGCAAAGCTTCGTTACAGATCTACAGGGTGTTGAAGTTTAATCAGAGAGAGTTTGCCAGTCAATAAACAATTATTGTAAATAATAACCAATCCTTGAATCGAACCCTTGATTGAGAAAAAATGGTTTTTGGATAATAACATGTATGCCTTTGGAAGGTTTTCATTTTTTTCACTTAAAAAATATGGGTCGTTCGATGAAATGTCAACAGACAATTTTCCTCATCAATTGAACAAGGAATGGAAAACGATGTTATATTTTTAGAGAATCCAGTGCCGTCCTTTGCCGTATTTTGAGATTTGAAGTATCATTTTTCGATTGTTTTCTTCAATCAATGAATGCGAAAAAATATGATAGGAAAATTGAATATATGCAAACATAGATTCTTGTCGAAATGTCGAAAACAAAAAATTTGCAAATTGTTTACCGAATAAGGAATCATCCTGAATTTTAGCTAATTGCAAGAATAATATTGCAATTTGGGCAATTATGCAATTTGTTTTTATCTGTTGACAACACGGAAAGTAAACCTAAAATGTTCGAGGAACATCGTGTTAGTCACCAGTGGAGGGAGAGATTTATCTTCAGTCAGCTGAATTGACAGATGTATCTTACATTCAATGTAATTAGAAGATATATATTGCATATGAGCTGAAATGATCTTGCAATAAGCTCATATGTAACAGAAATATGTCAATTGAGTCCTGATTGCAAGATTCATCATCCAATTAGCTCAATTGACAGTAAAATCTCGCAATCATATAAAAACAACGAAAAAAAAAAAAATGATTTTTTTGTTGGTGTGTCCGATCTGCGCCTTCATGAAAAGGAGAACACTCAATTCCAGTTATTGATACTTCCCGAAATGAATAGCAAAAAAAACCTCTACAATCTCAAATTTGTGGACGACTCTTCCAACCTATTTCAATGAATGGATTCGAATATTCTATTGCGCAACATCTACTCCTACCTGAACAGATGATAGGCTAATTCGTACTCATACCACTCCACAGACGATTGAAATAAACATATACCTAAATCCAGCTTTTGGATTGAGTTTGCTGAAAACCACATGTTCCTCTGATAATAGTAGAACCATATGAACAATTCTCAAATATTATATCACAAAGCTGGAAAAGCAACAGTAGTCTCCTAATTTTTCTTATATTTCAAACAGTATTCTCCAAAATTTTGACAAGATTGTTCAAATTTCCAGCGTATAATCTAAAGTCATTCGTCCTTCTCGAAACTACAAGTTATGTGTTTTCTCAGTTACTTCATCTTCCTTATTCTTATAAGGAGAAACAGAACATTCATGAGATGATCTTTTCATTTTTGTTCAAATTTCATGAATTTATCCTTTGGATACGAATATATTTGTACTCGTGTTGTTTTCAACACAAAATTGTCTTTCGTACCTCATATCGAAGCCACTTTGTCTGCTGCAAATAGAATGTATGGTTTCATTGCACGAAAGATTTTTCCGATCCATCTACATCGAAAACGTTGTACTATGCCTTCTTCAGATCAAAATTAGAATACGCATTCTAATTTGAAACCCATCTCATCAGTTATATATTGAGAATGTTGAATCGGCTCGATGCCGCTTCCTCAAACTCCTCTCCTGTAGATCGGACAAGATATATCCACCAATTGCGCGTCGTGATTGTCACTCCTGTTTGAACTTATCAACAACCTAATCGTTGACCCACATATCCTGCCAGAACTCAATTTCAATGTACCTAGACCATCATCTAGAGTAGATAATACGTTTTATTCACCAACACCAGGAACAGATATTTTGAAATACTCTCTGCTGCATAACATGTGTGTCAAATGAAATTCTGCAAGTTGTCGGCTTGATATTTTTGAGTGTTCAATCTCTGCGTTTAAATCCACCTATTTCGGCTGTTTATGATTGTATTGTTATTTCGTCATTTTTTCTATTTTTATATTGTACTGTAAATGTAACTTATAATCCTGTTCTGCAGTTGGCTGTAACCTGTAGAACAGTGTATAAACAAATGAATGAATAAATAAATAATTATATAGGCAATACAAAAATTTCATACTTCCCTCAGCTGTTATTTTCATATATTTTAGTAATATCGAAAGCTATAGGAGAAGACCTAGAGAATCACCAAAGATGATTCAAATCGCAATGATGCTTTCCTTTCCTTCAGAATACTTGCATTGTCATAATCCGACAACACCGAATAGCATATACTACATCTAATCATTATTGACTTTACAAGAAGCTCCGCAGTAAACACCTGCTTCACGATATCTACCCAACGAAATTTTTGTGTGAGGATTAGCTGAAGAACAGGTAGGTAAGTAGGTACGCACCAGGCGTAATTTCAATTAGTTTATTGATATAGAGGTGGAATTCGCAGAAGATGAGGATGAGCTATTGTTATACTCACGTTTCGAAGTCTAACAACTGCAGTGTTCTCATTTTCTCCGATAGCCATAGAAATCAGTCAATTGCCCTGAATGTTATCAAATATTTTTCAGTTGTTGAAAATATACTAGGTAGTGTAAATGAGCTGATCATTTGGGACAAAGCGAAGTGCAAATAGCTTTATTCATGAGGACTCTAATCTTCATGATCTGAAAACAACTACGGAGAACTATGGATAAAATCGTGGAATGGTTCAATTCACAAAAACTAACAATAAATTTTGGAAAAAGTTCATCATCTTCACTAGTTATAAAAATAAGCTTCCAGATTTCGATACACTTACACAATGGAAATAAAAACAGCTTCTGAAATAAATCACGTAGGTGTTATACAATTGATCAATACCAAGACAAACATGTACGAAATATAATCAATACTGTTGGCAGTTACGTTATTAAAATTCAAATAATATGCTATCATCTTGTGGAAAGCCCAGTACGGCATTCTTGTAAGTGGCAGAGCAGTAGACGTCCTTTCAGAAAAACTGATAATATTGTTGAGGAATAAGAAATATTATAACAAGTGTAATATTTATACTGAATATATTTGTGATATGAGTTAGGGGAACATATATTGATGAAACAATATATTTATCTATTTTTTACCACTCTGTGTGATTAATTTATGCATGACCAATAGATCGGTGCTAAACCTTGAAAGCAATAAATTTATCCTTGTGGACATTACAGGGTATATTGACAACCATTCAATGAATGCCTGCAATAAAAATAAATGATGATCCTAACACCTCCCTACCTCAGCTGTTTCATAACCGATTATATTGATTTGAGGTATTCTAGAAGATCACTGCACAGGTGGCTTCCAATGCTTTCATGGATCTGGATGGATGAAAAAGACGTGCAATCATAACATTAACGATGACGACTTCGACGATGACTATAAAATGCTCACTCCCATTACGACAAGAATAATTCACAAATAATATTAAATACTGTCTGTAAGTTCTTCGAGGAGGTGGTATATTCATTTTTCAGCTTTCAATGGGATTTTCTCTCCTCGTTTCTAAAAAATACAGTAGAAGTTATTAAAAATTATTGCAATATATTTGTAGTGAGGACAGATTTTGTGATCTGTCCCAAAATGTCACTGCGCTTGAGATTAAACCTTTAGATACCTAGAAGAGAAATTCTCTATTGGTCAGTGACACCTTGTTTTTGAAAAAATTTGGAAATACAAATTTATTTAATAAGAATAAAACCTCTACTCATCTTGGTGGACGTTTCGGGAACGAATCTGCTCCCGTTCTCAACACAATTGAAATATGTTTCTCTCTCAAATAATATCGTTAAGCAATGGATTGATTGGAAATATAATTTCCAGAGGACCAACAAGGAATGCATTGATGTTGGTCTTATATAATATAGCTAGCAGAAAATCCTGAGGAATCTGCCGAATACCACACACCTATAAATTTGAATTTTCTTATCATACTTTCTACGACAGAGCAACAGTCAAACATATTGAAAATTGACTACAGCACTTCGAAAATCGTTTTGTTTCCTCCTTGTAACTTGCGAAATATTCATTTTCCAGCTCCTCGTGGGAAATGTCACTACATTTTGGGGCAGATCATAAAATCTGTCCTTACTACAAATATATTGAAATAATTCTTAATAACTTCTACTCTATTTTTTAGAAACGAGGAGAAAAAATCCCACGAAAAGCTGGAAAATGAATGTACCACCTCCTCGAAGAACTCACAGACAGTATTATTGTGAAATATTGTTGTAAAATATTATGATCCATACTTTTCTCTTGGAATATTTGCAAAATTGATAGATTCGAGTATTTCACCATTTACATGAACTGCTCAGATCAAAATTCTGATATTTGCCATTGAATTAGTAACACCCTTTATAAAATATTGCGTTCAAATTCAGCATGGGGGTATTCCAGCGGAGCCGGAATCGAATGAGCTGTTTATTAATTCGAAAAACAATTATATATGGCTCAATAAGTCGTTTTTCAGCAAACAATAGAAGTCCATAAAACATGAATATTTCAGGTCCGTGCCAATTTTCGTATGTAATATGTATGTATCTATTTCGTATGTATCGATGATTATCGAAACCCAAATTCTTTTGATTTTGAGAAACAAATCATGTTGTTCGCTCTACACGATCCTGTGGTTTCCCAAAGCAACATTTCATTTTTTTATCTGTTGACAACACGAAAGGGAAACCTATGATGTTCGAGGAACATCGTGATAGCCAGCGGTGGGATTTTGGGAGAGAAGGAAGGTCTTGAAATTTTTCTTGGAAGTTTAGAGGTTGTCAGCATCAGGAAAGACTTCACTAGGCAGAGAATTCCGAAAAGAGAAGGAATTTCAACCAGGTATTTTTATGCCGCATGTATTTTGCCGCTCGAGATGACTAGTTATGCAACCTGTATGCAACCAACAATTCCTTACGGAATGACATTTCAAATGACTGACAAATAAGTTGATCGATATTAATAGTGTGTGATTCTATTTAGTACCGTGATACTGAACTGACTACGGACTAAATTTGGTGTAGTGTAATTTCTTCTAATCAGGAAAATAGAAAATATAACAGTTTACATCTGATAAGTCAGATTTGAATCAAATGATCCAACCAATAAGGAAGCGAAATACAAAAACGAAAACAGAGCATATAGATATCTATATAATTTTCTATAATATTTCGTTGTATATCAGTCAATATATATACAGGGTGTCCTTAAAAGGTCTTTACAAAAAGCTACCACATATTCTTCAGACCAAAACAATTCGATACAAGCAAACTTACCTCAGTAAAAAGTTGCTTAGTTTGGGCGCTAGACGGCTCTGAAGTTGAAATTTTCAAATCGATTTTGCTTCATAACTTTTGAACGGCTCATGAGATTTTTTTCAAATTTGGTACGTTGGCTCATCGGGCAATGAAACTCATATCATAATCATAATGAATATCATTCCATGGGCGTAGAACTTGATTTTTTCAGTAAATAAACATCTAAAACTCCTACGCCAATGGAAAAAAATTAGTTTCAATATGAAATCTAAATTATTCAACTCATTCACTACAAAAAAGGTACTCTTGACAAAAGTCGATTCCTCTCATGGTTTCGACAAAATTTTAATTTTAGTGATTTAGAGCATAATTAATAATAAAACGATTAACAGATATTTCATAAAAATTGTTCAAAATGTTCACCATTTTCACGTATACAAAGATTTATACGACGCAAAAAGTTGAAATGTACTCTTTGCATAACTTCTTCATCGCCTGTAAGATTATTCGTCGCCTGTTGGATACGTTGCCATAATTGTTCTACAGTATTCACAGGGGTCTTGTAAACCGTAGACTTGAGATAACCCCATACAAAATAATCCATCGGTGTTAAGTCTGGAGAACGTGGTGGCCAATTCACGGGTGCATCATTACCTCTACCTATCCATCTGTCTGGGTACTGTTGGTTTAAAAAATTCCTAACATCCACCGAAAAATGTGGTGGAGCTCCATCGTGCATAAACCACATATCTACCCGATGTTGGAGTGGTAAATCTTCCAACAAATTTGGCAACGTATTTCGTAGATGTTGTAAATACATGTCTCCTGTTAATCTTTGTGGAAGTATGACAGGACCAATTATAAAATTTCCTATTATTCCAGCCCAAACGTTGATTTTGAATTCGTGTTGAAAATGGTTTATTTTAATGGAATGAGGATTTTCAATTGCATAAACGTGTTCATTATGAAAATTAGTTATTCCTCTTCTCGTGAAACAGGCTTCATCAGTGAACAAAATATTCTTTCCAAAGTTCAGATTCATTTCTCTTTGCAAATTAATGAACCTACAAAACATCAGACGACTTTGTGAATCATGGATTAATGAATCTTGAACTGGCGTCTTGTGGTATGGGTATAATAATTGTTCTCTTAGTACTTCATGAACGGCATTCCTAGAAACTTCTAGTTCATTACTTATCCGTCTAGTACTCAATTCTGGATTTTCTTCAATACGGTCTAAAATTTCTACTTCGACTTCGGGAATCCTCACATAACGCTGTCTTCCATAATCACCAGTTCTAGGAGCAAAATGACCGGTCTCCCGAAGACGTCTCTCAACTGCAGCAAAGGTTGGGTGGCTTGGTACGCGACGATTTGGAAACCTTGCCGAATACACCCTCACACTCTCTCGACCATTTCCTTGACAATATCCGAATACCAATAACATATCGGTGTATTCTTCATTGGTGTATTGTACGGCCATGATAAATCAGAAAAGTCCGATATCAACAATCAACGTCAATAACAACGTCAATAAAACAAATCAACACAGATTAAACTATGGAAACCAAGAATGTGAATATCACTGTTTTCGAGCAGATAATAATAGTCTTCAGAAAAAAAAACCAGTGCTACTTATTTTCAATAGAAATAACCTATGCAAAAAGTACATCTCAACTTTTTGCGTCGTATAAATCTTTGTATACGTGAAAATGGTGAACATTTTGAACAATTTTTATGAAATATCTGTTAATCGTTTTATCATTAATTATGCTCTAAATCACTAAAATTAAAATTTTGTCGAAACCATGAGAGGAATCGACTTTTGTCAAGAGTACCTTTTTTGTAGTGAATGAGTTGAATAATTTAGATTTCATATTGAAACTAATTTTTTTCCATTGGCGTAGGAGTTTTAGATGTTTATTTACTGAAAAAATCAAGTTCTACGCCCATGGAATGATATTCATTATGATTATGATATGAGTTTCATTGCCCGATGAGTCTATGCCAACGTACCAAATTTGAAAAAAATCTCATGAGCCGTTCAAAAGTTATGAAGCAAAATCGATTTGAAAATTTCAACTTCAGAGCCGTCTAGCGCCCAAACTAAGCAACTTTTTACTGAGGTAAGTTTGCTTGTATCGAATTGTTTTGGTCTGAAGAATATGAATATAGCTTTTTGTAAAGACCTTTTGAGGTCACCCTGTATATATATATATATATATATATATATATAAAATATAAATCGAATCAAAATGCTCACATATCATCATGGATAAAATACTATCATATGATAGATGCATTCAATCATATACTCTATTCCATATTCCAAGTAGAGTAAGTGTTCATTCAATGATAAGGCTATATTTGATTACTGATTGAATTGAAGGGCCCATTGGATACCAATGGAATTTTCAAGTGTAGCAAGTACTTGAATACCAATGATATACCATATTCATTTCAATAACGAGTGTGTCATCAATCCGATCTTTCACTGAGTTTCATGCGAATATAGTTACTGGTTATCAATAATATGTAATATAACGTTCAATGAAGAATTCTTTATTGACTCAAACTTCACTCAGTCAATAAGCAAATTGGATTTTTTGCTAGAATGACTATTATAATCCCAGTGATAAGATAATTTAACAGCAGCATGAACCTCTAATATGCGATTGGATGAAACTCCCATTGACACAAAAATCCTCGTTCCACAGAATTTTTAGTTTACTCTCGCTTCTGTTTGGGATGACAGGACGACAACGTTCTTCTAATGGTGTAGAAAAAGGCTTATTATTGGAACTAACATAGTGTTTTTTTCTGTGTGTATGAATCCAAAAGTATCATCACCATGGAGATGGAGCATGATGAATTCTTGAGCTATAATGATTGTATGAATCAGTTGGAACTGACTATCTCATGATCAGTAGAATGACTAATCTAAGAAATGATATTTCCAAGAAACCGCTGAGCGGCTATCTGAAATCATTTGACATCCAGCGAGTATTCGGCAACCGTTTAGTGACCGAACCAGCGGTCCAGTTAACCCATTCCATATCGAGATGTGATACTCACACACTGAATGGTTCCCGCAATGATGTCACATGCCGATGTGATGGTCCGGTCCAGAGAATCAGTAGGTCAAGGCGATTTCGTCTTATGTATTCTTTTCGTGCAGCATATTCAGGGTGTCCCAACGAAAACTTTCCACACGGATTTACTGGGAAATGACAAATTATTTTCGGAAACGCTGAAACACGTCGATTTTGATTTCTAGGGGAACACATGTCAGTGATGAATTTAGTCACGCAACTTCATCCCCCTGACAGGGGTGGCTCCCCCATTGCTAATCATCATAGGGAACTTGGGTCGAGTGATACATCATCTGAAAGCTCTCTTCATTCTCTATCCAAACGTTTATTTTTTTTCAAAATCGAATGACTGGTACTTGAGATTAGTGTGGTAATTTAATTTAAATAATCAATATCGTTCCTGTTCTTATCGAAATTCAATTTATCAATTGCCCGAAATGAGCCCCTCCTACCTCCATACAATGATAAAGTCTACTTTCGAAACTATTACGAACGTTTTCCAATACTTCTGGAGTTATGCTGCCGCACTCGTCTACAATTCGCCCACGTAGATCCTCTAGTGACTCTGGCGGAGTGGCAAAAACTTTGCTTTTGAGATGCCCCCATATAAAATAATCCAACGGGTTGAGGTCCGGTGATCTACCTGGCCACTCAATTGGTCCTCGTCGCCCTATCCAATGATTGGTATATCAACCTGATACTTGGTTGAAAGATCTTCGCAATTAATAGTCCCAGCCTGGCTACTTACTGTGTTTTGACTAATTTGTTTTCGTTTTTCGTGGGGTGACTGGGTTCCCTGACCGGATGGAATGTTGCCATTGTCTATCTGTCCACTCATTGAGTCTTAAAATAGTTAATAAATTGAATTTTAATAAGAACAGGTAGATATTGACTAATTACATTGAACAACACTAATTTCAATTACCATTCATTCGATTTTGGAAAAATTATACACGTTTGGATAGAGAATGAAGAGAGCTTTCAGATGATGTATAACTCGACCCACGTTCCCTATGATGATTCGCAAGGAGCTATCCGCCCCCGTCCGGGGAATGAAGTTGCTCGGCTAAATCCATTACTAACATGTGTCCCCCTAGAAATCAAAATCGACTTGTTTTAGCGTTTCCGAAAATAATTTGTCATTTCCCAGTAAATCCGGTTGGACAGTTTTCGTTGGGACACCCGGTTTAATTGCTATCTTAGAGGAAAAGAAAATCTATGAAAGATTTATTGAATTTCTTTCAAATATGTAGCCATATGAATGTGAAGTTTGCTGCTGTTGAAACTTTGAATGCAGGATGGTCCAATATATCTAATTTAAATACAGGTTTGAACTCTCCGATTATTCAGGCGAGGTCAGACTGATAATTTCCTCAAAATACAAATTGGAATTCCAATCCTTGCAACTAGGATATCATTATAACACATTGTATGATCATTTTCAAAAAGTGGCATAATATGAGCACATTTATATACTTGTTAGTTCTTTTTGATCACCTCTTCCTATATTGACGGCAGATGTCATGCTGGCAATTTGATATTACTGAACTCGAATTTTTTATCACTGGCCATGATAGACGGAAATATCAAGAGGAGTTAATTGGGAACTGATGGAGATTCTGAGAATGATTTTTCATTGGAATAATCAACTATCATGATTTTCGAAGGAATCAAATATCAAATATCAAGAGAAGTTATCAGGAAATTCATTGATATCGGGATGGAAAAGAATAATAGTATCTATATACAGGGTGTAACTAAAGGAGTGTAAAACATTCAAGGGGGTGATTCCTCATCGAAAAAAGATAGGATCTTTCATATAACAAATCTCATTGGAACATCCCATGTTGAGATACAGGCCGTTGAAGGGGGTACATAAAATTTGTTCAACAATTTTTTTCACGAGCACTGAAGAATTTGGGTATTGGAATTAACCTGACATTTTCTGCTATCGAAGTGACACTTAGCCAGTTATTTATTTGGTTCACCCCATGCAAGGGATGGAAAACGCAAACCCTAAAATTTATTTGTGATGTAACTTTTCGTCTTATTATTTCCTTACCATTCAGAAATTCATATCCAATAGCCTGTTTCATTCTGAACAGAAAATGTTTCTTGAATTTTTTGCTCAAAATGAACCAGTTTGCAGCAAAAAACTATTTCACGAACAACTACAGAGATACATCGTCCTAAATGCAAACTGGATTTATTGTTACTACCAGCATTAAATGATTGAAGGGGGATTAAGAAAATTAATCTATTATAAACAAAACAAACAACATGTAGAACTCCTAGTTAATGTTCGATATGTCTACCTTCAGTTTACGCATGCATATGTACCCCCTTCAAGGGGCTGTATCTCAACATGCGATGCTCCAATGAAGTTTCTTTATCTGAAAGATCCTATCTTTTTTTCGAATGTTTTACACTTATTTAGGTAAACCCTGTATATATGTATACCAGAAAACCTAGTTTCTACTGCTCTATAATAGAAGCGGCAACACCACATGAAATATTCAAGTTGGATGGTAGGTAAGATGTCCGAATATGGCCTTCATCGAATTTTTAAAGTGATCCGTCGTCTAGTTCACTAATAACGTTTAAGGTTTAATCCACTGGAATCATCCTGTATATCATTGTTTTTTAGGAGTAAGATGAAATTCAGGATAACTTCATCAGAACAAACAAATCTGAGAGCACTAGTATTTGAATCATTTTTTTTTTCGGAATAGCTATTTGGCAGATGCAGCATGTACTAGGTACTCAAAAATCGGCGCCAAATATCATTACTTATGTAGAGTTAGGTTTTTCAACTGAATTTTTTCAATGGAAATATGGGAACTTTGCAGGTATATCTAAAATGAAGGGTTTCCGTAGAGAATTCGAAAATTTTCAAATTTCGGGACAGAATTGAAAATGATCAGTTGGCTTTGATTTATGAAAATCCGATAAAAAACCAGTTTTGGAGTGTTAGCACAAATACACAATGTTGTCAATTAGAGGTTTGAGCGTGACGAATTACTTGATAATGTTCCGTTTTGGATTTAGTAATTCAAGATAGCCTCTATTTGTTAATCGATTGAGAAAAACAAGATTATTCGAAAGATCCTGGTGAAACCTTTCGTTCCTGATATCCGGATAGGTCAAATCCATTCCATGACACCCTGACGCACTTTTTTCCAGTTTCTACGATGAATATATTAGGGATAATGTGGAGGCATTGAGTCCCCCTATTTTTGTCGTAGAATCCACAAATGTTGTGCTATGAAAATAATGAGCTAGAGAATTTCCCTATTTGGCGACAATTCCAGGAGACCCTGAATATATTTTTTGAGAAATTTGGGAGAGATAAAAATATTGAGAAAGCTGTAGGTCCTAATTCAAGAATATATGTTTTTCTGTCGAATTCATAAATTGTGATGAAATCGCGACAAAAATGAAATGAGTCGAAAATGGAGCCAACTCAAATATAACTCGAAATGCTTCTGATAAATTCATAATTCAAAATCTTCGAAGATTGAATAAATCCGATAAAATACAGGGTAACTCACGGTCGATGGTACGTTAGACGTTCATGGAGAACGCATTGCAGGATTTTTCTGAAGATGTTACATTTTATCACCTGTTCTATCGATCTTAAATATTTTTGAAATTGCGACGTTGCAGTTTCTATCAAAAAGTCCTAGCAACTTCATTTTTTCAAATGGAACACCCCGTATATTAACAATTTTTCAGATTTGCCTTTTTATTACAATACTCATTTGTTAGTAAATCCCTATACCTATCTCTATCGGTTTTCAAGATAAAAAATAATTTGTGTTAAATATGATTCAAAACATATCCCTAATTGAACTTATGTAAATCAGGGCTTTCGAATCATAAAGAGTTGATATTTTAGTGGTGGTCTGGACAGGCTTGATGTATTCAATTCACACCGAGAAGTCGCCTCCATATCATACAGGGCGTACTGAAATTATTATTATATCCGTTGTTCATACAAGTGGTCAAAAGTTCATTTTTTCAAATGGTACCCAATGTTTTTTACTCAATAAATTCAAAGACGGATAAAAATGCTAAAAGATGACGTAGCATGTCCCTATTCCCTATACCTAAATGATCAAGTTTTCTTAATAAATCCGCTTTTTGTGAAAAATATAATTTTATGAAAAAGGTAATTTTAGATAGCCATGGAAATATCAAACTCATGACAGTTCGGTGACATTAATGAGTAATTCAGTAATTGTTACTGACAGTGTTTCAAACAATCTCCCAGAATGAACGCGAATATCGATTATTCAAACGAAGTTCTTATGAAGTTATTTATTATACACGGACAATGTGATCAAATCATTGCCAGAACTTGCAAGAAATTCAACCAAATGTATCCTGAATTGACACCAATGAACAGGAGGAAGTTTGTGAGATTACAAAAAAATTCCAAATATAAATATTTCAGTATACGGTGTTTCATTCAAATTAACGCAGTTGGGGTTTACTTTCAATATACCCAGAAGTGACAGGAAACAAGAAATATTCTAGTTCAAACGAACTGTTCGGAAATGTCCAGTATAAAGAAAAATAGTCCGAGTATTTTTCCATACCCACATATATAATACCAGCCGATTGAATAGGATGTTATGAAAATTACATTTTTCCATGCAGAAATATGATCTCATGTAAAATTATCATTACCTAATTTGATTTTGAAAATATCATCACACACATCAACACATCAATGATTGCAAAAACTCAAATCGATTGAGACTGCAGGTACCAATTACATCACGTATGCTGATCTCTTTCACTCTCCAATCATGTTCCAGCTCACAGTAGTGTTTCTAGGAAAAATATAAAACATCCTCATAATTTCTTCCAAGGTTTCCGTTCACATCCATCATTGAAGTCTCTTCATGCCGCTCCGAATAATGACGCAATTCATCATGAACATATTAAACGATGCACCTATACTATGAAACTTGCTCAATGAAGTCTCAATATTGGATCTAATATAAGTGCCTGATAATTAACCGCATACTTTCAATCATGAAGGAAATCGACAAATAATATCATTTATAGGTTAAGTCATGTTCGACAAGATGACATTCTAACAGAGCATGCCAAATACAAGAAAGAACTCAAAACCCGTTGTCGATAAGGTTAAAGTTCGTATTCATCAGCTTGGTAGTACTGTCACGAAAGATCTCTGTTAGCAGCTTGCGTACGTAAGCATGTAGACAAAACTTGTTTCCCACCACTTACCTGTCTTGAGGTTGAGACTCCACTTTCAGTATTGTAGGGTACGATAGACAGAAAGTACGACCGTGGTACGCGAGAGTGTAGTGAGGTGAATTTACCGTTTGTTTCGTTGGATTTTCACAAAGGATTCAAATCTACGCACATGTATTCAGATTGCCGGTGAACTAATAAGCAAGGTAAGTGGTACTCGACAGAGAGATCATGAAGACAGATTATACCTTATTCAGCTTATTCCTAATCTAATGGTCGGTTGCCGAATAATCTTCTATGAATAACTGCATAAGCCACCTGTTTTACCTGTGATGTGATACCGAGGGCCTGTTATGATATCACTGAGGTAACAGAAGCGTCTTGATAAGAAGAATGTGTGATGGGTTCAGCTGGATGATGTCTATACAGAATATAAGAAATCAAGGTCGACTCTTCTATGATGAAGATCCAGTTTTTGAATAGTCGAAAATGCTGCAGAATAATAATGAAGGAATTTATTATTCAGGTCATGACGCTTGCTATGAAGAGGTTGTTAAACTGATTGGTTGGATAGTGTCTTGAGAATTTCCATATAAATTCAAGGAATTCGAGTATATGAACTGATTATCTAAAACTATTTATTCAGATCATGTGTGTGAAACGCTATATATAACTTTTGTGAAGGTATAGCTCATTTTAAGTTACTGAAGAGTATATGGAATGAGCATGTATAGGTGATGGAATTTTTACCGCACCCTATTATCAACTTATGTAGGTTGAGATATTTGAATGACGAGGACAAGATTGTAGGAAGGAGCCTTTCCCTAACGTTTTGAGGATAGCAAATATCAATGTGCTGAAGTCGTAGAGATACAATTCCTGAGAAATATTCGTAAGAAGTCTTCAGCTCACATCCTCACATATATTCATGATGTGAATGATATAATCACATGGAAATTTTTCAAGGAGTGACCTTGATTCGAATGGACACCCTCCTACTTAAGTTGTGAGCAAAATACTATTCGCGACTTTTCTAGTATCTCTGGTATATCTGTATATTTGGTTACTTACCAGCATACTTCATACAAGTCACATGTTACTTGCCCAGTATGATCATGGGATTCATCGATAGCTTTTCAGTAGTCCGACTTGATCTGGTCCTCTCGTTATATGTTGCTTATTGTTGAGATCATATGTTTTCTGGTAGAACTACTGAAGGTTCAAGGTTCATACATTATTGAAGCTTTAGGAGAGGAGAATGCTCCAAACTCTTCGTAATGACCGATATCTTCGATGGGATCAAGAAATGTTTATTCATCAAGATCTGAATGGGTACAGGTAGGGTGAGATGATCCGAAAGGACGTACATCAAATTTCTTCAGCTCATTTTGCTTTATACATTACTTAAAGAAAAACGCTGAGACACGTTGATCGATTTCACATTAGACTCATTTGGTTGCCAATAAAATGAGATTTTTTTTCAACCCCTCAGCTGCAACCCTACCCAACTTTTCTTCATCGAAAAGCTCGTTCAAAATGGAATCTCACCATACCTAGGAACGGAATTATATAGATATCCGGATTCATCTTAGTTCGTGCATTGCCTACTTTTTTACGTTCTTGACCGCACTGTCTTGCCTCAACGGGCGAAACTGTTGAAGATTATTGTCTATGGAACCTATATCAGTTCTGCAGGTACATTCTTACACAATCGGTTGGGTTTTTGTCGTAGTCTGAATGTAGGCCTTTGTTGAGGGTTAACTCATCTCGATAATCTTGGAGAATTCAATGAGGACTTTTCACACACTACTTTTTGTTGAGTATACTCATTTATTATTACTCATCCTGATTAATGAAATCAGGAACTGTGATCATATGTACCTATAGTCAATACACAACTTTCAGAACACAAATTATTTGTAGATATTCCAGAAATACCCGAATTTTTCGCCTGATTTTTCCTAGAATTTTCATATCCTATCCTAGATCCAAGAAATATTTATTCTTCATTTTGATATCTTTTTGGAACTGTGCATGATACTGTATATTGTGATGGAATAACTCTCTATTACAATCTCTACAATCCCGTGATTATTGCATTCGGTTAATCAAGATTCTATCTTTATCTCCTCACATTTATTAGCTATAGAGTGTATATACCGTTCTAACTGAATCGTCCACAAGAATAATCCACTTGATTATCCAAATTAATTACTTATAATAATATATTATCTATCCGCAGGATATGAATTGCCCCCATAAACCTCATAAACCACCAGGGGAGACGAATGCTTTCTATGATACCTTATATACTTTCCAAAAACTCACTCGTCTCTGAGGATATATTTTTAGGTTATTGAGTTTGTGATGGTTCAGTTTCTAAACCATCGCTAACAGACTGAAAATCATATTTCATACGAACGTTTTTAGGAGTGTTCTTGTTTTCATTCAGCTCATACTATAATGGAATGATAAATTAGTATCATACAGACTCGAAAAACTCTGACAACTATCAATATCTAACTTACCTGTGCATTTTCGCTTTCCCTACCAAATTATATAGTACTCATTTCCTCCATGATTATATATCTGCGATAGATGATCGATGAACCTATTGACGAATAAGTTGTATAAGCAGAAAATCACTGAATTGATGAACTCTACTTGATAGGGATGCTATATTTGAGCCGATAAGGAAACACAATCATGCACCTTATTCCTCATGTTCAAACTTCCAATGAGGAAAATGTAACAATGATATGTAACACAAGAAGGAAGGAGTAGTTCCTTCTTTGAAATTCTGGCTCAGAAGAATCGAACAGGATCATGAAGTTCGAAACACTCGGATACCAGGTATTTTTATTCTACAGACACGATGAGAGAACATCCCAGAAGAATCTAGGACAGTGATATTCTTCATTGGTTGAATAGTTGTTTACTGTTTATTATTAACTGAACAAAAATGTTGACAAAACTATGAAAAATTAAATTATGACTTGATTATGCTTTTCATGTGAATATCAAAGTAGGAAAATATGATATTACAAAGTTGCTTCCTTCTATATATTCTGTCGAGGAAGTTTACCTAGGTATGTTAGTCAACATGGAATTGTTTGTACAGAAAAATGGCACTTTTATGCTTTCAAACAATTACTTACTTTTACACAAAAAGATTTGAGGTAATAAGGCAGGTCAGAAGCAAGTACAGGAGTCCGAAGAAGCGATGGAAGAGATCTCGTGATCGTGAATCAAAAATGCAATAAGATGATTGAAATGATATGTACTTCTTTTCAGCTGCAAATCGCATATTGAATCATGTGGGAGAGAGTGGGGCATTATTTGTAATTAAAAGGTACACCACTCAAGTATCTCCACGGTCTGAATTTCAATGCAATAATATATTCTAATTATCAGTTTTGATGGATGAATTTTCAGAATTCGATGAAAATGAAAATATGCAAGTGGGATTTACGATCAGAAACATTACGATTCAACAGATGATTCTCCTATTATGCACTGCTGCTTTGATTTCTTTTTCTATTCATGACATCTTCAAATCATAGTTGAATTTCAAAATATTCGGAAAATTCAGGAAAATATTCAAAATATTCAGAAAATTGTCGAAGATAAGATCATCATAGTTATGTGTGACTATTAATTCAATTCTGACCCACAATGAACAGTTTTACTCACTTGAAAATGCAGTCAGTTGAGCACAGCTTTCCTGTAATTGACCAGGCGTTAACGTTATTTTATTGTACAATAGCCAAAAGTAATTATGTCAAGTGATGATACTGCACTAAGCGCACATTCGTGTTCTAGGTGTAAATCTGTGATTTGTAGAACACGCTACAGTTACAGTAATATTACCTTCGTTATTTCATTACTCATACCTATAATATGTGTGCCCTAATTAGAGAATTCACTAGCCGCGGTATCCTGTTCGATTTTTTTCTTGTCGAGTAAACCCATTTCATGTAAACAACTTGCTCCTTCAACGTGATGGTTCATTTACAATGTGTGACATTGTACCTACGTAATGAAAAATAATTTGCATTTTTAGAAAGCTTTTCACTGTATCTATCGACCTCGCTTCTTACTATCCGCATCGCAGTATTTAATCCTGTATGAATCAATACCATGATCAATACATTCATTCCTGATATTTCGCAACAAACCATACAACTCGAGGTGCATCCAATACTCGAAATTAGTTCCTTTCAGAAGATATCCCACAAATTTCACAGTAACATGACCACATGATTGATTCAAAGACATCCATTACGACGTTCAAAAACCTAATACACCATTGGATTAAATTATCCCTTTCTTATATGTGGAATATTTTGTTTGCCAAAGTTTTTTCAAAGGTTCTAAGGTGCCTCGACCTTTGGAAAAAATGTATATCGGACACAATTAGAAGAAAATAATGATTTGAATTTCTCAAAGAAATTGACAGTTGCTGTCTTTGGAGTCGAGTCGGGTTGAGTAGTTACTTCATTCGCTCTTTCATAATCGGAAAATGAATATCGGCGCCATAGCTCGGTGTGTATTTGTCAGCCGGATTTCGCTTCTACCGTGTGTTGATTTTGAGAAACTGAAATATTTTTCTGATGTCTTATGCTACATGGGGTTGTGGTAACTTTCTTCACTTTAGTTCTCTTCGCCCCTAATGAAAGATACATGATTTTCTGATATCGGTTCATTCAACATATTTCTCAAAAGCATGGGACTTTCAATGGACATTTTTTTACTATCAGAACTGACATATCGCGAGAATATTTCTTTTCCTTTCGACAAACACTTTCTAGACAGATATCAATCTTTGATAGTGATCAATACTGCCAATTTTGTTTCAATTATTACAAAATTCGACTTCGAAATGTCACAATTCGGATACATTATTTTGTTATTGTCCTCATGCATGTTTCTTTGGGTAATATCCTGTCACCAGCGTGTTCTTAGGTATGAAATTATTACATGATCGTTCTTGCTATCATGAAAACTTGATAATCGATGAAAATCGACTATGCAAACTTCAATTTGAGATCAAATATTTTTGCAATAGTAGATTCTAGCATAAATTGCGTGAGAATAATGTAATAACATGAGTGGTATGAAATATATGATTGAATTTTATAATGACCCGTCTGTATTAGAGGATTCTTCGGATTGAGGGATATGCACCATTCTTGGGTTGAATACAGTTTTTTTCTCATTTCTCAACTTAGACGCTTCAATCGACTCAAACTTTATTGGTCGAATTCTGGAAATGTATGATATAATATATCCAGATATATAATGTCAATTTGATTTAGCTGTATAATAGGACTTAGAGGACAGTGTCAAGAAGCCATGACATATTTGTCTTTACCTTCGTTCAAACGTTGAATATCGACGGATGGCACATAACATATAGATACATATATAATTCAAGAATATTCTTTATGAATACATGAATGAATCGTATATATATGTTCCGAAAATGAATACGAATGTTACCATTCATAGGAATTGCATATTTCAACTTGAGATCTCCAAAACAAACAAAGAGTGATTAGATCTCATAATAGTTTCAGATTTTTCAAACAAATAATGACCAAATAATCCGCGAAATCATAATGAATCTAAAAGCCTAACAGTTTTCTCCGGTTGTCTTTCAGGTCGGTACCGTTTTATATATTTCCGCTATTTTTGAGCCAGTCTTGGAAATTAATCAGGATGCGAAAAATCCTGAGATATCTGCATCTATCGTCGACTCTCTCCATTCTGAAATGTGGTATCCGGTAGAAGAATATGAAAGAATCTTAATCATAAAATCAAATTGGGAAAAAATCAATGTTGTGAAGACGAATTGGTTGTACAAAGAGTATAGGTATTATCTCTCCAAGAAACCACACTCCATGCAAGAGAACGTGTGAAATCACGCCTTCTTTCATCATTACTTGGTGCAGTTTCAGAGAGAACCAAAGAGGCACATTCTTGCAATTATTATGGAAAATATCAATTCGAGTTCACGTTCCAATGACCTTTCTGACCCGATTTCGACGCAGCCCGTCATAGCCAACTCCTCGGAATCTCAGCTAACGGTAGATGACCATTAATTATTTATTCCGTACACAATTCGGTAAACGGAAGGACGCGACGTATCTTTTGGTTTTCAATCGCGAGAAGACTATACTGGGTATTCGAGCCATACAGGTGATATTTCCGCTGTTCATATTCATTAGAAGTTAACAACGGTACATCAATATCAGAGCATCAGTTTTTTTAGCAGCAGAACACGATGTCCTTCATTAAAATGTTAATCACGAATGATCAGGGCGACAAGTTATGTTTCGTTCAAAGATGGTGGAGAGGGACAACCAAAAATGATCCAATGACATTTTTTTCTTGGTTCGAGGTTCTTGATTGAGAGATCGATACGAGCCATAACTTTGTTGCATAGAAACTACACAATTTCTGAACCATCCTTCAGTGACATTTTACCAGTTTGGAGCAAAAAGTACCCACCAGATATCGGCAAATGGTTCCACAGATCCTTTCATTTGAAATAATATTGCAAAACCAAACACAAGGCAGGTCTTGTTTTCATTACTATGGACACGAGGTTGTGCTTTCATTTGAATGTCGACTAGGATAATAATTTTTGGAATGTTACTATTTCGTGGAATATCGAGTATATGGATTCATTGCTCCAATTGCCTAAAACGAAAAGAGAAATTGCACGAGATATTTAGAGAGCGACCACGATAGAACATATTGATTATGAAGACAAAGCCGAAAAGACAGAGTTAAATTGCACACCGTTTACATCTTGCATGTTTAACAATTTCAAATCGAATGATGAGCATACAATAGATAGAATCAACTCAAAATAATAGATTTCTGCATATAAATATCATACTTATATGTATACTAAACTGAAAAATCAAAATAGGATATTTATTTATCACAACTATGCATGTCTTAATTCAACAATTGTAGATGTACAATTTGAAGATGTACATATTGAAATTGAACAAATATATTGAAATCATTTTTAATAACTTCTACTTCATTTTTTAGTACCACCTCCTCGAAAAACTTACAGACAATATTTGTATGTCTTAACATTTTCACAGAAAGTAAGTGTAGCACAGGATATCAATATCACGGAAAACATATATAAAAAAGTTGATTCAAAAGTTAGGCTTAAAATAGATGTGAATACCTCGAGATATAGTGCGAAGTCCACATTCCGACGAGACGTATTGTAATAAGAACACATTCAATATATTGGACAAGTGAACAATATGTTTGATTTCGTGAATAGAAAGTTGGATTGAATTTACTGGCTAGTCTGGGAACTAAGAAATTCAGTTCTCCTAGAAGAAAGCCACATTTGATAGAGCCATTGACTAATTTAAACAGGAAAACACATATATGATCTTGCCAAAAATATCAAGCTATGATAAGAGAAGGCCGACTCACAAATCATCACTTTCTAGTCTTCCAACCCAAATAGCCATGACAAGTTTCGAGGATATGATCTTTCGTGAACAAATGAACGTGGATAAATATACGTCCTAATTATCTCTAGAACTGAGATTCACGAAGTGATACAGCAATAATCAAATTATGATTTCATCGACTATATACTTATATTCAATATATATACAGGGAGACCTCAGGAACATAGGTAGTATACAAAGAACTTTCATTTGCACTCCCAAAACGCACTTCCTTAACCCTGTCATGTAGTTTATATCACTATCTCAAGATTTTTGAGCTATTAGGTACGTTTATTCCAGTTCATTTTATGATAATACCTGCTCAACTATTTCAGCTATTGTTCTAAAGTTCTTTATTGGCAAACCGACCTCAGAGCTTTTGTTCTACAGATCAGTTTCGTGAAGATTTTGTTCATTTTATCGGATACATACTAGATATGTTGAAAGTAAATTTACTGAAAATGTCTAATTTTTTCATTTTCTAATGACATCGATGGATACACTATCAATTGCTACTATATTCATAGCAGATTGGTTTTCCTTTCATTTTGGCATATCGGCGCATCGCTCATATACCTCAGTTGGGTATATTGTGCCTATTCCCAACGCCTACTTGGGTGCATTGGACTCGATGCCCGCATGCACTCGCCGCCCCTGCAAAAAATATGTTCAGGTGTTTAAAAACCCATTCCATACATTCAACACAAAATTATGCTCATCTATTCACTTGTCTAGGGTTGAACGACACTAACACAGTATCTGATAGGAGAACTAGAAAGGGTGAAATAATTCTCAATATGAAGAGTTGGACTCTAATAACTTCGAGAATGTTATCATATGGTCTTTTCTTTGAAACAAAAACTGGAATGTCTAGAATTATCAAAATTCATAGATGCAACAAAATAATGATCAACATCACCAAAGAGCGATAAATTGCATTGACATTTTCTCACAATAGTGTCTTCATTCTGGTAATTCCATAGATATTTATGAAATGAAAATATTTCAGACCCAGTACTAGATTGGCATCAACGAAAAGCACCCATAGTAATTGGCAACAATCGACAAAATTAGAATATTTCCATAGCAACACAAATAATATCGCTGTAATATTTGTAATATCATTTCCTTTTGGTCATTTGATCTTGAGCTGATGATTTCGAGTAGACTTATAACTTTGCCGATCTATTGGTGAATGACGTTTGATAGGGAGGAGTTCGAATTCGTTTGCATATTCTGCAATGTCGAACACCTTCACATGTTATAACGGTTAAGGACTTATAGTGGGATATTAGATTTCTCAATGTGTTTGCAAATATTCGTAAATTTCCGGTCATCCTTCATGTTTTCTATTCTTGGATCCACTGTTTTGATCATTGCAGCATAAAATTCATAAGACTAATCCTTGAACCAATTATTGAAATTTAATAATCATGAGCGACTTCAACTAAGTATCAATTCGATATTCCAATTTCAAATACATACCTTTTATTAGAAATATTGTAAAAAGGGGATTGGTTCAGTACCTTACTCGATTTCAAAATTTTAAAATTTTCACTTTTTCAATTTTCTCTCATCTGCTATCGTTTCATAGATTCCCCTTGATCAGAAAGATTGAATAAGTATGAAAAACTATCCCATTCTGTTGATGGAAAGATACAGCAACCTGTTAGTTGATCAGCCGATAGGTTGATCTGCTATATAGATAGACCCAGGTTTGGGAGTTGCACTATTATGTGATGAAGAAATATGTTTCAGGCTCTTCGTTCTAGGCTGAACATTTTGGAATAGTATTCTCGGTCCAAGAAAGTATCAGCATCAGTGGTCGAAGACCAGTTGACATCTGCTCGATAGCGAAGCTGTGTCTTGACTTTTTCATCTAATGAATTTACAATAAGTTGGTGTCTGAATGATAGAGTCAGTTTCATGTGGGACCCGAGACACATTGCTGCTCGTGAGAACGATGAGTCATCAGGTACACTAGTATCGGAGATATGTTCGGGAAGAAGTCTGTTTGGACTGGAACCAATAGAAGAACAGCTGCAGGATAAGTTTCTCAAAACAAGGCAAGACACACCAGAACATGAGGTTATCCATGTGATAGACTCCATGCGTTGTACTAAGCTCGAAAGCTCTATGCGATAAAACCTTCGAACATGTTCACAAAAGTGATCTCCTCACTCAAAGCAAGAGATCTTAAGACAATAGGACGAAACAGGCACCTGGAGCAAATCGGGATCAAAGGTGATATTCTTGATGGAACATCATTGCACGTTCTTACCTTAAGCAGAGCCTTCTGCCCTACTTTGGTGCAACATGAGTGGAAACTACAAACTGTGAGCAAATGATGTGAAGTGGTTTCAGATGAGAAAGCTGCGGTATGTCAGCAAATAGATCAACGCACCCAGCAGAATCCCAGAATGACTGTGCACACAATGGGCCCGAATGAGTTGGATCACATATGCAAGGGTTTTGAGCTTCTGAGCCTACCCTCCATGCACAAGTTGATTGTGAAGCGATTTTCCGAAAGAATACAAAACCAGCACCCCAATGAAAGCGATTTTCTGAAATATATATCATCAAATATATGGTACTGTTTTAGTTTGCGAAATTACCATTCAATCGAATTATTCCAGCAACATTTCTGATTATAGCGAACGGAAGGTGATTCAAGATATCACACAATCATGCAAAGAAACCGAAGGCGATGACAACACAACGTTCCTTAATTCTTCAACATGCACCTCACCTTAGATGAAGGAAAATAACAGGAACATGAACTCAATACTGCAACAGGAGCTGTTGAACATTCGTGAATACAGAGTACTCATTGGCCGATGATTCTTCAAAAATCTCTCTCTTCATTCACGGATTGCAACATTTCAAAGGCCTTTCAATTATTGTCGAATATCAGAACATTCAAGCTTATGCTGCCTTCTACTTCAAGTTCTACTTTGAGATTTGGTATAGAAAATGATGTAGCTCCTTCATTTGCGCTGCCGACCAATTCAGTTCGAAGAGATGCAAATGAATGGGTATTTTAATTAGCTTTCAGGAAAATCACAAACTTAACTTCTCGAGAAGTTCGAACTGAATAACATGAACTCGTAACCTTCCACAAATACGTAGAAGAAAAATCTTCTTAAGAGGATGTTAAGGGTTCAGAGAATAATATGGACAGGAATTATTGTGTCCTTATTATGTTTCTCAAAGGTGCTGAGTGGCAGAGGTGAGGTAGGGACCTGCTTGCCTGGATGAGTCTCCCCCACCATAATCACTACTGTACCACTGAAATTGAAGTTATACACTCGGTTATACACAAAATTTCTGTAAGAATAGTTTCCTACGAGTCTCAAATTTCTGGAATTTCAATAAAATTATTGCTTCTAACATACTGTATGTCATTTCCGCATAACTGCATTGAATTTGGCAGTTTTTTGAAAGCAATGAGAGTATTTGTTTCAAAATAATATGAAGCTTTACTCATGTAGTTGCGTCAAGAATAATAACCCATTAGGAGAACTCATATGCTTATCTTAATCTCCAAATTATGCAGATAACCTAATCATTCGGAATATAACCGAAGAAAAATTTCACTAAATATTAGAAACCACCTGAATTTACTTAACAAACAACGCATGTCAGTAGGTCGCATGACTTGTTCACTTCTCTATCCGGTTCTCGAATGCACAAGAAATGTTGAGTTGGTAGGTTAACTGAATCTATATGAGAAACCGTTGTGGAAATAATAAATATTATGACTCAGGTGAACGAATCATTCCAAATTGTCATTCCTAATGATTTTTGAAAATGTCAGAATTGACAGTATAAGAAAACCATATTGAGGAATATTTAGGAACTTAAAAGTACAATCTCAAGTCAACTAGTGAATTCATATCTTAATTCCATACTGGGAGAAGTTAAGATTTTTAACATCATGAATAGAGTTATGATATCGTACTCAGTTGATATCACATGGACTAAACATACAATGAGTCATGTATGATGAAAGTGAATACATCTAATCTCAAGTTCGATATGTTTTGAAATCTATGGAAATTGTGATGCATCACCGTTTTTCATAATCCAACAAAAAAACAAATGATCGGTATATATAAATATGCATATCATCGGAAATCATGTATGCTTACCTAATAGCGATTACTTTCACAATAGATAGAATTTTCATGGAGAGCCAGTACGAGATGTGCCTTCTTCAGGGACGTAAAATATCAAATATTGATATCTCCATAGGGCTAAAGTTCTTTCATTTCTTCCTGTGATATTTGATATACTTACTAGTTTTGATAGTGTTGAGATGAAATTGTTAATATCGTGATCACTGAAATACTAAGATCCTAGCTGAACCCATCATAACCTATAGCGCCAGAATTCTTCCAAATTTCAATCATCATCAGAATATGTGGAAAATTTTCCTCTTTGCCGCCAGTATTGACCTTGAAGACTCAATTGCACACGTCCATCAATTGAGAGTGTATCAAAAAATATATGGATGTATATTATCAGATGAATTTTGGAATTAGGTCAATTGTTAATTTCGGGGTGTATTCTGTCTATCTGTATATATCCGATGTATTTTATATAAACATATGAGGAACCTTCCTCTTTCATCATCGTACATCTGAATCTAAAACATTACCTCCAATCTGTGACACCCTGTAATGTCTTCGAAAATTCATGAAAGTTAAACATGAAGTAATAACAATACATCTTTGGTAAATATTGTTCAGAATGAGCATAAAAATGGAAACCAAGAAAGTCAAATGATATTTTCATCGTGAAATTGAATTGAATATATATATAGAATACCATTCAATGACAATCGTGAAGCATGAACTATATCCAGTCAGTACGCTTGGGAAGCAAGAAATGTGACTTGATAGAAACGTACTAACATAAAAGTCCATTCAGCAACTGATCCCATTAGCTCAAACCATTCTGATGATCAGAATGATGAGATCACTATTACTGACCGAAATAGTTGATTATCACGATTCCAACGTCTAAGACTCCATTTATAGGTAACGAATATTATCTCATCGGATTTTTTCTTTCGAGCAAAAAAGGTATAACCTCTTCCATTAATTCAAATAAACTTATATAAATGAAATTCTACACCGTTGGGCATCTTACCTACTCAAAAATTATTCAATTGTTGAAGTATAATATATTTATTTTACATTCCAAAGTCACAATTGGGGGAAATAAATATAATCAGGAGTGAATTTGAAGCAGCTTCTAAGGACATACCTAATGTATTCGAAACCAAGGGCTCGACTGAAGTACCTACTAAAAATATGAATACTCGAAAATATACTTCAATATCGTGTATATAGGCAGATCGCATATTATTTTTGCTATAATTCATGAAATACTATTTATAAACGATCTCATCATTGTGGGATCGATCTGGTCAGACACTGTGAAATGATATTGTGTATTGTTAGTTGAGATCTTGTCACTTGTGACATTGTTACTTTTGATTACAAATTGGAATGAAAAAATAAACAGAAATTATCTCACGAAACAGTCAGTTCTTCTCAAGTTCTACGAATGTCGAAAGTTCTACGAGGTTGAAGGGGCATATATTCACAGATACCAATAGCAAGACTCTAAACAATAACATGCTGGAAGACCTCATAAGGAGTCGTACAGCATATCTACAGTTTTGCATCTGAACGTCCAATCGAATATTGTGCAAAATCAGTTCTATCTATATTCAAACAATTGGTGAAATGATCTACAATCTACAATATTGGGCATTATCGCATCAGCATTCCTCAAAAAATAGTCAGTTTATCATGCTCTTGCGAAGTGATGAACTTATCTCCAAATCGGTACTTCACACCACAGAAGCTTCTCATGATCTACAAAGTGCAAATCTGCCTGGAGTATTGTTCACATGTTTGGAACTCAGCTACCATACATACGCTGAAGTTCTTATATTCTATTCAGAAGAGAGTTTTCCATCTAGTCGGTGATACAACTCCAAGAGTTCATCGAACTCTCTAGAATGTAAAATGGTGGAGATCTCCCATTTTTCATACATCATATTTCCATGGTCGGTGCTCGTCGGAAATCTCGTCCACTATTTCACCACGATCGATGACATGTAGACCTCAATGCAGACAAACTAGACAGGCTAAGGCTCTTCCCCCTCACATTGTCAGGCTCTTTTCCCAACATTCCATTGCTGGGTTACACGATGCACGATGTTCAACGAACATTATGGGTTTTCCTTTCGTGTTGTCGAAAAAGAAAATTCATCCTTGCCCGTGCTTAGGTTCCATGCAAATTTCATCGCGTTGATGAAACGTTTGAAGTTGACAAATAACAGGTGGAGATTACCCATACTATAGTGCAAGACAGTATAGAATGCACTTCACAAACGAATACTCAAATACCAAAGGTGTGAATTACAGGAAATGCAGAAAAATGCTTTGCAGAGAAACGAATTGTTTAGGAGTACGTGCAGCAACGTACTGCAACATTGGTCTGTCCCACCTTCACTCTTTCTCGGTTTTCTATCATGCATCAAAGGATTTTGCGATGTCGTGGGACGCATCTCTATTGCGTGAGTCAACCTTCGAGTACGGTGTACGGCTTTTAGTTCAGGTCTATCGGCCAAATACAGAGGGTCATTTCTTTTTTTGAATAAAACTGAATGGGCCGAATGAATTCTTATTCGTGTAGAAACGAAATAGTGTTGTGGGATCCGTTCTAGAACTTCAAATCAGCTAGCAAATGATTCTTGCCAGAAAGAAGTCTGCAAATATAAATTTTCTGCCACCATCTCGAATCTTTGCGTTCTTTCTATTCAAATATAGAATACATGAAAATATATACAGCTGCTGCTAGATATCATTCAGAAACGTGATACGCGGTGATGTTTACACCACAAAAAATTGACTGAAGATGATATTTTCTATATCTGATGACAATATCGATTGAGATTTGACTGAATCACCAATTAATCTACATTCTTGATAGATTATGAGAAAAATATCATTGCGTTCGCAAATGTTCATATTGAAACTTCGTGAACAAAAATATCATTTCTCAAAGGATATTTGCAAACAATAATCATGAGCATATCCCTAAATTCAAGGAATAAGCTGGTTCATTGAAACTGATTGTTATCATCATGGATATTGAAGGTAGTAAAATAATAAGTATACTTTTTGCTTATTGTATAACTGTATCCAGTCTTGATGTTTCTGAAGTATTCCCATAAGATACCGTGCTGACCTCAATCATTTGATACAAAATGGTCGGCAATTCGTCATCTTAGTGCGAAGTGACAATAGAATTATTATTATCGTTCACATGAACTGGGTTGAAGGGAGTGGTTTTTAATGATTCAGTCTAGTGCATAATTACATTTTCTTGTATATAGGTACCTACATTCCATGTTTAGATAACATATTAATGATTTTATCAATAATCTCAATCAATAATGAGAGACATGAAATATTATATGAATGTTTTGAACTACTTGCAATGCTCCGATTCAATAATATTTTGAGATGGTTAGAAAGATAATTTGAGTTCAATTGCTCACTTATTTGTTTTCCACCATAACGGTTGTTCGAAGGAAATTCAAACCGTTGCTAGACAGCTTTTTAGCCGTTCTATCGATGAATGATGCGTGGTAGAGGGAAGTTCGGCAGGTTTCGAGCCTGACAATGTGTGTAGAGGGTGAGATCGCGCCCACCTTTATTCGTGTTCTAGAAGGGTCAATGAATTAATGAGTGTACTATCACCGAGTAGGCGGTATAGAAAAAAAAAGTAGGCGACTAGCTCTCTTCTGAATGAAATGTTAGAGCTTTTGGAAATCAGTGAATCCAGAAATCAGTGATTGAAGTTACAATTCGGAGACTGTGGTTGAATGGTCAAAAACAAAATAAATAAATACCCGAAAAAAAAACAACAATATTTAGAAGAGTCTGAATACGTATTTCGGCAACTTAGGTGCCATCTTCTGTAGACCTGAAGAGTGGAAATGATACGTATCTTCCAAGATATTCTCCAGAAATTACAATCAGTGAATCCAGCAGAAGATTCAATATTTTATCTAGAGTTCTCAGAGTGAAATTAATTCTGATGACTGTGTAAAAATGATTGTGTATACGTCCTGTTCCTGGAGTAGAGTCGAACGAAGTTCTGATAGTGAATCATGCCAAGAGAATATAAGCAAGCATCTGGGTCCGCACCAGCAAGGTCAACTGTCAGATGGATTACTTTCAGTTTCACCAGAAAAGTTCATCTAGGAAATATATTCGCCTTGAGCTGTGAGATGACGGAAGCAGCAGGTATATCTTTATTTTAATTGTTTCATTATTCAAGGAAAAGTGGAGGTTCATCACTTACAAAAGCAAATGAGATGAATCAGCATGGGGTGAAAAAACTGGGCATTGGTGCGGAAACTATGGACTTCTTTTTATGTATGAAATCGTCACACGAACTCATGACAAACCAGAAAAAGTGTTGCTGAGAAGAAAAACAAATGTGTTTACACCCATTTCTGAAGAAAGATGAGAAATAAGCTGTGCAAATACTGAGGCAACAATTCTACCTCCAATAATAATTCTGAGCGGTGAACGGAAAATTATGATGGCATCTCATTGCAACAGAGATGCTAGAATGATTTTTCTAGTGCAATAATATGAAAAATATAATTTAAAGTCATATCTTGACATATTGATATTGTTATTATTGTGCATTTTTCCATTCGAATATAGGTATTCCAACGTCTCCAGGTCATTTCTATTAGATTTCTGTGACGTGAAAAATATACGATGTTGGTACTTTCGAATTGATAATTCAATTTTGAAAATATCATCTCTTAGGGTCACTTCAAAGGTATTCCAAATTGAAAGAATTTCAATGCGATCATTAATGAATCTACGCACAGTCAATATTTGAACGGCTATCGATGGATTCCTTGAGAAAGCGCGCGACTTTCTTTTCTCGCTGTCTAAATAACAAACCGGATTAACTCATAGATAATATATGGTTATTCACTTCTTTCTTACATTCATCTGCTGCTCAGGTGAATATATAAGTAACTGTGTATGTATTTTTCGTTACATTGTTCGTGTTTCCATTATTTCATGAAAATTTTGAGATGAGTGGATACCCTCGGATTACTTGGAACACCACATGTATAAAAACAACAACTATACCATTTCCACTTGTATGGGGTGAATATAGACAAAAAATATAGATTGGAATAAAGAACCCACCCGAGTCATGCAAATATTCGTTATTCAATTCGAAGTGTGAGAATCATACATAACAAAATAATTATGAGCATAACAATTTTAATGACCTCATTCTGGCCTATTCACTACGATTCACATACTTTATGAAGTTTATATGTATACAACATTTTATTCAAGAGGGCTTATGATTACATAAATTCGGAATGGCTGATCTCAGGAAACGAACAATTGCCTAGCAACATCCATAGATAATCATGGGAAAAACTCTTGGTTATATAAAATGAGAACGAGTAATACATTATTCCGATTGTTTTCACTCGTCTTCAGTGAAACTCATGAAATCGAAGTTGGTAATTTATTCAATTGAAGTTAGTTCACTTTGTCTACCTTTCGACGTGTGAATTTGCGGAATTGAATTCGCGTTATAGGATCATGCATGTGACTCAATTAGCTATATATCTAAAAGTCGACTAATTATCACCTTGTCGTTCAGAAATTCATCATTCAGTAGTAAGAGCTTGTTCTGATGATATTTCTTGTACCTGAGTAATGATACTTCACGAAAAAAAAATATGAACTGGTTGCCTATTTTGATAGAATGAATAGAGACCATGATCATTGGAGAAACCTGAATATAAGAAACGTTAATAAACAGTTCTTCTCAGAGTGGAAGAAAACCCAAGGACTTCTTTCTACCCGAGAAATTTATAATCACATTCGTGTTTCGCAACAATAGTGCAACCAATATTCAGGTTTCGTTTCATCCAGAAGAGTATATATCATGATCTCTTCTGAGGTATGGTACAAATATCACACTGACAGTTAGTTCTTGGCCACATAGGTAATTCAAAAACATTTTCTGCCACGTCCAATGACCCAATATGACATTTAATTACATCTATTTTTTGTTAGCGGAGCACTCATTTCGAAAGAAATTACCTATATGTATATCTCACTGGTTTCAGAAAATATCAGGAATAATTCGAAAATGTATTTATAAATTGAATTGACAGATGCAATGACTGGGGTGGAAAGAATTAAATAAATATCAGTGTCACCTCATAGTAGGTTCTCAATTAATAATAATCTGCTAGAATGTTTATTCTTCTTGTGATCAAATACTCTTGTGACCAAAATAAGATTGAACTAAACTTGCCTGTTTGTATACAAAAAGTTTATTTACCCGCTATAGGGTGAAACGGGGTGAAACGTTAAGTAAGCTTGAAAGATTATCATCTATGGAAAATGTCATACAATTTCGACTGACATACAGGTTGGTGAAAATTGGTAAAACTATTCACCCCACACTGACTAGATCTCAATGTCGTTTTCTATTATCACATTATTCACAAAACTTTCGGCCATCTTGACTGCTATTTGTGATACCTGCAAAAGATTTGATATCTGAAATTATGCCTATGAGGAGAATATAAATAAATTGCAAGATTGGCAAAAACTCAATCGATCCTTAGAGCTACGGCCATTTTATGAAATCTCGATCATTAGCTTCGAACTAATTTTCTTAGAGCCAATCGTAGCACACGATGTATAAAGTGTTCAGTATTCTATAATATTCTTCCAACTCCAAAGTGAATTCAGCTGATGAACAGATGGAATGCCGTATTTCACTGGATTTGGCAACATCGCGAATAGTTAAATGAATTCTTACACAACCGTTGACCCACTTCTCTTGTTGGCTCGATCGCGCAGAGTTAGCATCATCAAAGATTGGCGAACCTATAGCCAACTTGATAGAGATGTCGATGATCGCATGAAACAAGATATCTGAGACATTATTCGGCACTAAAATACTCCGTACTCGCAGAATATAAAAATTTGTTACATGTTCTATTACTGATCATGATGAGGCGTTCTTGTCTAGTAGTCTGACGTGACCTAATTATTTTTTTTTTATTATTTATCATCTTGTATTTGCTATGTAGTTTCCTCCGGTAAGACGTCAGTATTATCCACACAGATATCCTCGAACATTTCAACTTCGTCGACAAAACCTTCCTATTCAGGAAACAAAAGGAGAAGATCACAAGATATTCTTCCTAATTGAATCGAAATACGCGGTATTCAACGCGCGTGTCTTGAAATATTATCTATTATCAATTGCCAAGTATTGAATTCGTTTTTTTTTCTTTCCAGGGTGATGCTGATCCACTTCCGGGCGACCATATTGGTCGTCGCCATAGCCATATTAGAAAGGATCTCAGCACAGGTATGTTTGAGAGCAAATCAAATGTAAATAATCAGAAATCATATTCATGTTTTCGAAATATGTGTGTTCATATCATGTAACATATCAACATACATTACTTATCCCTTCATGGTGTCACTATGCAGAAAGTGACATGTACTTTTATGTTCGTTTCGGGTTGGAGCTGTTCTCCAAAAGCTCCTCTCGTCCTACCCATTGGGTGGCGCGTACGGTCATTCTACAAATCTATCCAGGGTCCCGGAGAACAACTCTAAAACCACTTCAGCAAGGAAACCAGCCGCATTTATTTCTTCATGCACTGTCACTCACATTATTGTGACTAATGTAAGAATATTCCCAATGATTTTTATGTGTAATGATCTCTGGTGAACAAGATTGCACCTAAAGCTTCGGACAATTGGCATTCCAGTCCGTAGATATCTACATCTACCTCTTCACCCACTCTTAGACTAGGTAACTGTGTACCAAGCATCCAAGGTGGATGAAGGATGGTGAACTAAGTATTCAATTGTTCCTTTTAAAAACATGTAGACTGGTCAAAGAACCTTACTAAGACCGCGCTGCTCGAGTAGAGATGGCAATACGATCGTCGATCCAGTGATCCAGTGCTTCAACTGATATTGATGGATAGCTAATGGTTCAAATTTTGCATTCGTGTTGAATTTCAAATTCAAATCGTCATATCCAGATTTCCCAAGATCACCATCAAGATCGGCATAGGTGACGCCATCTAGTATCGATCTTGGGGAACCTTAGTAAAGTATTAGAATCCAATATTATCTAGTCGGCGGAAGTAGGCAAAAGTCTACAATTTTTTCTAGTGGCTGGGTATAGGTAGTCTTTATTCACATCATGCAAGCATATCCGAGCAAATAGAAGGATCCTCTCGTGTAATGTACGCACTCTAATTCTCATTTCACATGTAGTATCAACATATTACCGTGTTCAAATTCCTTTTTGGATTGGCATATTTGTAAGATACCTAGTCTGGTGATATGAATGATTTGATGTCGAGATATGATTCAGTTTTCTGATTGTTGACAGTCATCTCTGGGTTCATCATCTGGTATATTTCCCACTTCTTCGAATCAATTATCATCAGGCGTTCATTTAACTATTCAATCAGAGTACTAGACGGTAGTAGGTACTGATGAAGGTGTCCTTGGCACTGCAACAAACCAAGGAAAGGAATTCTACTGGCCCATCGTTATTTCTCTGATTTCTTTGAATTTGCAGTGACCAAATCTGATTCTGAAAATCTAGAAAATCTTCTTCAACTATCCTAGTATCCGCCAGTATTATCAGTTTCCCATCGCAAGCCCAAACCATTGGAAAATTTACTTCGACTTCAAATGATTTCGTAATCATAACGTCTATTTCTTGAAAGATATATGTATAGCCAGGGACTATTTGAAAAGTAGGTTGTGTCTAATTTATTCATTCTTGAATGTCTAGTGTGGGTATTCTGGAATCAGTGACTGAAATCTTATCGCCTCATGTTGTTTCTGATCCATGTTCCTAAGATCTCCATTGCCCAGTACGTTTTGAAGCTTGAAGTATCTGAACGTTATGTAAGAATTTTTCTCGATGTACCAGCATAAATTCACCCCCCCCCCCCGCAACGAAAACGGATGAAGAACTCTCCACTCTCTTGAATACCATATTCATTCCGATCATTGAGGCAAGAATACATAATAATTCATGCATGCATCTCACTTCATCATTTCATTATGAAAAAAACAACAGTTCGTAAGATCATAACATATCGCATAATCATTACTCTGGGGAAATATTCAGTCATTGATGTAACCCATCATTTCAAGATTTCAATGTTGATTATTTTTATCATTTCAGAATTCCAGTTCTAGTCTATTCGCCTGCCCCACCGGTGAGTAAACGTGTAGTAAAAGTAGTAAGTAAATATACGTATGCGTAAAATTTTTGAACATGATTCACAGCATTCATTGATGGTTATATTGGCGTTAGATATTATTATACTTCGCTGCTGAGCTTACTGTCAGTAGTATGCACCATAACGACTCGCAATTTGAATAAGAATTAGAAACAACCAATTACAAAAGGTTTCATCATTCCAACAGTCACCTGAAATATCAGTAATTTCAACTTGTGCAAACTCAATAACATCGTTGAAAGGTTAGAGGTTTGATGAGAAATATGTATCTCTCGAGTGGTGTATATTGAATTGGATATAGAGATAGCATTGAGAGTGATTCAGAATATGAAGATAGGCCAAGTGATCGAAGACGTATCAGAGCTTATTCAGAAGATGAACACCTCAGAAATTCTCACGAAAATTCGGAGAAATGAGGAACAGAACTGAAGAAAATGACAAACCACGGCGGAATCCAAAATGAAGAAATAGAATTCTGAAACATTCAAGAAAACGTCTCTCCTTAGACGAATTTTGATGACGAGAGTGAGTACTTCGTTGTAGACTATATTGACTATATATATTTTGAGGCTGCAGGAATCCATCAAAAACTCTTGATCTAAACCTGTATAATATACTGCCAATATTCGGAAAAAACATGAACCCCCACAAGTTTGAGAACTCTCTGTAGGACTTCTTGATCTCGCGAGCTTGTTATACTACAAAAGAATATGTGGCTGCCCTCACATCAATGGCTCAGTGAACATGTATAGTTGATTCTCGATTTGACGACCTGTTCCTTTTTTTATGATATATGTCTGCTTATTCCATTGACTCATGTCAGCACTTACCTCATATGTGTCTGTCTATATGAGTTTTAAATAGTGTATAGTGTAACCCACACTGTGATACGTTGACTCATCCTCATCTATCTGTATGATATCTTTTTTGTACACCTGAAGGACCAATAAAATCTATCTATCTATCTATTGGAACGGTAATTAACATTGGCTACCCTCAGAAGCCCCGAAGGGCTTGTGCGAGTGAAGGAGACGGGGATCTACAGTTTTTACAAGTGGAATCCAAACCACTGTGGCATTTGGGATAGTTCTATGTAGAACTTCATGATATACATTGTACAGCACATAAATAAACCCAAATCCAAAGGGCCTGTCAGGAATCGAACCTACGACCTCATGATTATGATGTCGCTTGACTATCTCGACCACTTGGCCGACCGATATGGTAGAAGGTTTGGCATTTCGAATCGAGTATTCCACGTAGGTATAGGACGCAATCAATTTGTGCTGAGTTGAATACTGATCAGACTTTTCCTGAAGGAAAAAAAAGGTAAAAAGGATGCCTGTAAACTTTGTGTTGAAGGCCTTTGTGACATGGTTAAAAACTCAAAATTCAAGAAATTGTTGCACTATATATTTGATAACATGATAACACGGTTCAAACTCGATTTGCTACTACGGAGGAAGTAAATGACGATTTTGAGTTCTCGGAGGACCAGTAGCTACGATAGAAGATATGAAGATGAATTCCTTGATGAAATAGAGTTCTACATTCCGAGCATCAGCTCTTGTAGAAAATTTTGCCGAGTTTGTGTTAATTTGCTAGAAAGAGGAATAACTGCTTTGGTGAATTTTAAAGATGCCTGAAGTAAGGGAAGTACATCTCCCATCTTCAATTACCTATTCAAAGTACTGTCCTGTATGTTTGTGATTTTCTTAACATTGTGTGAGTACCTGGTTCGAAGTAATGAAGGTATCTATTGATATTTCATATCATCTTTTGATAGTTCATATTTTGAAGTAAAAATAACATATTATTCGGAATCATTTGAGATTTACTATTGGTATGCAATAGTGTTAGAATACGAATACTATGACATGACAATAATAGTGAATGAAACATTTAGGATCCTGCATGACTTCAACTTCAATTTCCAAAACGAATCTTTGAAATCAGTTTTATAGCTCAACAATTTCTGGAAATAATGATCGACTTTCCACATGACAAGAACATATCATAGAGTTTGTATCTAGAAAAATTGAATAAAGCATATATAGCCATCATTCGAAATCACAAAAGTTAACTCTGACAGTAGGAAAATGTATAGAGTGTCCTATTCGAAAATTCACATTAGATTCCTTCAACCTCAATTTGAACTGTACCTGTTTGAATAAATCTACCGAAAACATTCTATTACAGTACTCTTTGCGAAAATAATCATTAGTGATGGACTTGAGTGGAGGTATTAAATTACCATCTTCTGCCGAAGTTCACCGAATAGTAAATTCTTTAAATTCTACTTCTTCAGATTGTGTGAGTTGGCATGGACTAATACGTGATGAAGGGCAGAATATCAATGAAATAATAGAAATTGACTCACAGTGATTCAGATATTTTCCTTGTTCTTGATCAAAGAATAACGAAATGAAGCCAATGTTTCAGGTTGGAATATCATTATTATCAGCTCAAATCAGGATTATATATCATCAAATTATTCGTTATGATATTTCCAATTTCATCAGCTCCAGTGAGATGAAACTGTGATGATTCATTGAAGTGTTTGGCCGATACATACTGAATACACTCGAGTGACCAAATGAAATATAACGATCCATAATACTGAAGAATGGGCAAACACATAAACCGTTGTTTTGTAACGGTATCGAGGAATGTCGATGATGTGCGAATTTGCATTCTTTTAATAGGTTGATTGTTATGAAAACATGAATGTTATGTATTCAGTTGAATTTATACATCCAGAAATTCAAAAATCAAATGGGCTTCATATCACATCTCCAATGTTGTGTTGGTTTGTACATAATGAGTGAATGAAAAGACGCAATTACTGTTGAACGCAAACGGTTACCCTGATGATATCAGCGATCTATTAAAAAAGTGTACCAGAAACATTTTTTGTTGCATTTGTGATGTGTGTTTTCCCAATGATAGATAGTTTATATTTTTCGCAATATCAAAATAACGGAGGCATCCGACAGAATCTCCTACCCTATCAATTATAATTAGCTTTTTCATGATTTTCAACCAATCATGTCCAATTTATTACAAACGAACAAAGCAAGCTGGCGAATTTTGCTATTCATCAATAATATTATTGTTCGGAAATGAAAATATGTACTACAATCGATTAATTGTACCTATCGTTCGAATTCACACAAACAAAATTCAATTGAATACAATCTCTACTCCAAATTTTGATGAAAAATCCAAAAAATCAGAAGTTTAGTTGATATATCGGTAGGTAACTTTTCATCTTTGTCATTTCATTTCAGTGACGTCATGAGGATTCCTCTATGTTCAAAAGAATCATACATTCTGATGATGTTCAACTCCTTTCTATTTCACCTTCCGTCATTTTCCAATCGAATGTAAAATCTAATTCTCTCGTGTGACCAACAACTGTTTCAACTCAGATGTCAAGTATTTGAAAGAACATTCCAATAATACATATTCATTTAATCGCATACTCGATCTGACGAATTATTACGAGTTAATTGATGAATGAGTGAACAACCTCAATGACAGTCCAAACTTACAGGCGCAAATCCTCCCAAAATTGATTTTTTCTATAGATGGCATTATCACCTCGAGTCAAGGGTAGTCCAATGAATCAAATTTTGCTGCTACTTTTCAGTGAATGTGATAATGTTTTAAAATATTCTAGAATATGTTTGGTTCACAAAAATAATCTTTCATGCCATCATTTGCATCCTTTGTTGTGAATTCAGTCATACACGTGGTTTCAACTCTTAAGCATTCATATTGCAATTGGAAAACCTAGTGAGAGAGTGGTATGAAACACATCAAAGACGAAGAAAATCCAGAGAAAAATTTCCGTCACAGTGAAACTGCCATGAATATTCATCGATATATTCAGTACCATCACCAATGCGACTATTAATCGAACCCGAAACAGGTACCAATATAACGTTTATGTATATTGAGATTCTTTAACAGTTAACATCACCTTTGCCATTATATCGAGGTGTGTTTGGGTTTATGTGACTCATGTATTCTTCGAACAGGTATACCAAACCGCATTCCATGAATTTATGCATTAATAAACTGAAAACCCACTGAACACAACAGTGTGTCTGAAAATGACCCAATAATAAATGTTAAGGAAGGAATATTATTGAAACTGTTATGTATAATCATTGCATAGTACAATGGATAGCATGAGACATAACTATTTACTAGTCCAATTATAAATTTACTGCAAAAATGTTCAAGGTGAATACCTTCTTCTCATGAATATCTCATTCACTACAACAATATGTTAATTACAACAATGTATCAATAAGAAGTTGCTCAAACCATCGAACAAATCTAGATTTAATTTTAAATTTATATTCTGAACCTTTAAAATCTTGTTTCTGCAGATTTTTCAATCCTATAATGTTCGAGAAACATTAAAGAATCACAACCCAAAATACTTCTACGGAACAGGCTGTTTTATGGATTACTCTCCAACTCTACTGCTTGAGGCAACTAGAGAGAGACTTCTTACTCTGTAAACTATGACTCAATTGGATCAAAAATCCATACAGATTATGATGCTATTCACTGTATGATTCAACCAACTAACAAAGTTCATATCACTGCAAACTATATCATGGAATAGAAAGGCCAAAACAATCTTGAAAGGGGAAACAACAACAGCAAATAAACCAAGAGAGGGGATTTGGGAATGCAGATCTGAGCCCATTGTCTCAATGTCGTATTCATGTCCGATTTTTGCTTATGGTGAGAGATTAGCACATTGAAAAAAAGTATATTCGATGGGTCGATGGATTTGAATCAAAATGTCTCCATGCCTTCAACTCATTTATTGAACAATCTCTTCTATGAGTAGTTCAATAATGCTGATTGCTGACAAATATCTATATCCACATAATACATTTTCAGTCACATAACCAATGTGACCTTGGTTTTGATCATGATCATTCTCCAATTTACATTTCATGAGACTTACATAAACGTAAAATCACATGTCGAACACATATGCACCCAATACATCTGTCAAGAACGACATTCCAGTTCAGAAACTAGTTGCATAAACAAATATTTACGTAATTTTGTTATCATTCAGATATATAAACAATATATTGTAGTCGCTAATCAGTCACATCAAAGGCGATTCAATATCAAAACCTCCGTGTTCTGTAGATTGTCCAGAATCTGTGACAAGGCATATAAGGGATTCACTTCGATTTATGGAAAGGAGGAATAAAATGGGACATATCTGATATAGTATTCTTAGGTATGAACCACTAATAAAATCCAATGAGCATTCATTTTTCCTCTGCCATTCCCGCCAGATTCATTTATACAGGGTGTCACATAATTCGATACAAATATTTTAATGACATATTCCTGGAGTCAAAATAAGACTTTTTTCCTATAAATATGTGTCCTGAAATCCACCCCCTCCAAGCTACAGATATCGCAAGATGCGCAAAAAAAATCTTAAATTTTGAATTGTGGCTACAATTATGCATCAAATATTTTTAAAATTCACAGGCACTTGTATTTTTAGACGATCTATTCATTTCTTGATTCAAAAATAAGGTAACTCGAATCGAAAGGGGTGAATGAGGGTTGCATACAGATTTGATTGCAAACATTTTCTATTTCCTCCAAAAAAATTTGAATTCAGATATCATCGTTGAGTTGGCCACTAAAAAAACATACATTTCAGTCTCTTGCATTTTTTTGAATTAACTAAGCGTTTTAGAGAAAACCGCTGGTAAATGAAAGGGGTGTATTTTCAAATTATTATACTGAAAAAACTTAGTGAGCTATGATTATGTTTGTCTCTGGTAACTTATGATTAATCAATATCTTTTATGCCAAACTGACATTTTGGTATGTCATAACCGTCATGTCACAATCGATTCACTTTCCTCAACTTCATTACTAAGAAAACGGTTCAATTACTACAAATGTTTGTAGAAAAATAAATAATAATTAACTTTTTATACTGAAAATGATTTATTTAACGGTAAAAAAACACAAAATGAAATCTACTCTAACCATAATTCTGTTAAATCAAGTGCTGGAAATGCCCTCCTCTTGCTACAATACAGGCCTCCATTCTCCTTCTCATAGACTGACGTACGCGTTCTAAAATTCTAGGAGTATTTCTTATGTGGTCAAAGCAGTCTATGATTCGTTGACGAAGTACTTCAATCGAAGGCACTGGTCCTGCATCATAAACTAGGCTCTTTGAATACCCCCAGAAAAAGAAGTCCAGCGGGTTACAATCTGGTGAGCGGGGAGGCCAAGGTACTGGACCTGCTCTGCCAATCCATCGATTCGGAAACCGTAGGTTTAAATAATTGCGCAATGTTATTCGAAAATGCGGTGGAGCACCATCGTGCATAAACCATAGGCGCTGACGAATTAGTAAAGGAACGGAATCTAAAAGACCTTCTAGATTGTTTTCTAAGAAGTGTAAATATGTTTTGTCATTTAAAATTCTTGGAAAAAGAAAAGGTCCAATTAGTTCATTTTCCACTATTCCGGCCCAAACATTTAGGCTAAACTGCACCTGATGACGATTTTGTCTAATCTCGTGCGGATTTTCTACAGCCCAGACATGAGTATTGTGGAAATTTATACCTCCATCGCGGCTAAAGTTAGCCTCGTTAGTGAAAAGGACGAAGGATAAAAAATTTTGATTTCTTTCGCACTTTTCAAGTACCCACCTCGAGAACCGCAAGCGTCGCGGGAAATCCTGAGGAAGCAATCCTTGTACTCGTTGAATATGGTATGGGTATAAACTATTTTCGTGCAACACCCGCCAGATAGTTACATGACAAATATCTTAGTCCCGGGCAATTTGCCTAGTGCTCCATCCAGGATTTTCGTCAATGAGGTTTAAAATTTGCTCCTCTGTTGCTGGGTTACGGACTTCACGCGGTTGCCACGCATCATAATAATGATAATAATAATAATAAACGTCTATTATTTTCAATAAAAGCACAAAAACAAATAATTTAACTTGAACTCAAATACTTTTGAAAATAAAAGGCGGAGTTTATTTTCAGTTGTACATTACTGCACAACAAAAAATATTCTTCCAGTCAACCCAAAACAAATCTTGTGTAATTCATAGTTATTAGCTGATAACACATAAAATCAAATAAATTATTATTATTATTATTATTATTATTATTATAAGCAGTAAGTGCAGAGGCATAGCCTATTATAGCACAATATACAAAGTGAGGTTGTATGTAAAAAACGTAGTAGAAAAGTCATAAAATTTCAGAGGCACAACGAATCCAGTCTTGATTTGAATTTGGATATATTTGGTGCACACACTACTTCCATTGGCAGTTTGTTCCATGCCTCGAAGACTCTGTTAGATAGGAAATGGAGTCTATGGGATGTTCGAAATTGTTCTTTCTTGATTTTGTATGGATGACCTCGGAGGCGGGTGTCGGTGCTGATTTCTGCCATTCCTTCAGGAGAAGGAAACAAGTCATGTGTAACGCGGTACATTTGTATTAAATCGCCACGCAGACGACGTGTTTCGAGAGAAGTAAGCTTCAGTCTTTCAAGACGTTCCTCGTATGGTAGGTTTCGTATCGATCTCGGCCAACGAGTCGCTGATTTTTGAATCCTTTCAAGAAGGTTTATATCTCTCATGAGCCACGGGGACCATACTGGTGCGGCAAATTCAAGCGTGGGTCTCACATATGTTGTGTACAGTCTCTTTGCTAATTCAGGCGTAGGATTGGAGAATATTTTCTTGAGGAGATAAAGTGATTTATTTGCCTTTTTAAAAATGTTTGAAATGTGTTCTGACCAACTCAAGTCGCTAGTTACAGTGACACCTAGGTCAACCTGGGAGTTCCCGGACATCAGCTGATTACCACATACACTATACGTGAGTTGCGGATTTGTTTTACCGATATGCAAAATCGAGCATTTTTCTACATTCAGGGGAATGAGCCAGTCGACGCACCATTGGTTTATTTTATCCAAGTCGGATTGGAGAGAAGCACTTTGTGTTAGCGGGTTTCCGAATATTTTGGTGTCGTCGGCGTACACACTAGTTTGGCAGTCCAGTGAAAACAGCATCTCAGCAGTATAAACTAGAAATAAAACTGGCCCGAGAACGGAACCTTGTGGAACACCACTGCTAGATTTGCGTGATATCGATACGTTTTTTCCAACTTTCACACGGAATGTTCTGTCACACAAGAAGTTATCAATCCACTGCAATAACTTGCCGTTAATACCTGCGCCTTCGAGCTTGAGTAGCAATCTTCTGTGGGGGACTTTGTCAAAGGCTTTACTAAAGTCTAGGTAGATGATGTCTGTTGGGTTTCCAGAGTCGAGAGCCATCGTCCATGAATTGGAAATATGAGTGTATCATTGTAGGTACAATATTAGATATAAATAAGTATTGAACAATTTATAGTTGATGATAAAAGAGAAGATATACGAAGCGAGACAATTTGTAAGAGATGCTTTACAAGGCGAGAAACAAACTTACGCATTTACTTTTTCAAATGAGAAATGAGAAATGAGCAGGTAGATATTTTACGTTACTGCTAAATTTGGTTGTTCAATATATATTTTTTGAGGGTTCTTTTAAATTTAGGAATATTATAAACCTTAAACTCGGATGGAATGGCATTATAATGAGAGTAAATTTGGTATGTAAACGAACGTCTGAAAGACTCAGTCGTGAAATGAGGAACAGTAACTAAACCTCTTTTTCTAATATTTGCATTATGGACATCTGAACGATACGTAATTTTGCGGTGTAGATAGGAAGGTTTTTTATCAATAATTATTTTATGGCATAAGGTAGTAAAATGAAACTTTCTTCTATTCTCCATATGTAACCATCCAATCTCCTTCAATTTATGAAATACTCGTTGTCGTCTTCTTATACCAAAAATCATACGTAGGCAAGAGTTTTGAAATTTCTGAATCTTATCTTTGAATAGGTGAGTTAGATTAGGTCCGTATAGAGCATCTGCGTAATTGAATAATGATAGCACAAGTGTTTCACAGAGATATTTTTTAACATGAATAGGAAAAAGGTGTCGATTGCCATATATCATTTTAATATTACAATAAGCCCGTTGTAACAACCTGTTTATATGCCTTTCAAATCTAAGTTCAGGATCTAATATAACTCCTAAATTTTTCGCTTCACTTACCACCTCTAATTCTTCATTACCAATAGTAATATTTACTTAATTCAATAAATTTTGTCTGTTTCGCTTAGTGCCAAACAGCATGATTTTAGATTTTACTGTGTTTATAAGTAGGCAGTGTTCAGTTGCATAACTGATAAATTCATCTAGATTTTTATTGATAACGATACAAGCGTTATCCACATCAGCCTGCCTGAAGCTATAATACAGCTGAGTATCGTCAGCATATAAATGAACTTTGCAGTAATGGATTTCATTTAAGAGATGAGAAGCATATATAGAAAATAGTAGTAGTCCAAGGATCGACCCTTGAGGTACACCAGATCCTAGTACGACATTTTCTGAACTAATACCATTCATAAAAACTTGCTGTTGCCTAAATTTAAGGTAGGCTTCTATTAAAGAACAAGCATCATTAGAAGAACCCATATATTTCAAAATACAAATCATTAAATCGTGTCAAAAGCGCGACTAAAATCTAGCATAACCAGCAATGTTGAATAACCCGAATCAGTAGATTTGAAAATATCATCAATAAAATGAATTAAAGCAGTAGTACAACTATATCCTTTACGAAAACCTGACTATATTGAGGGTAATAGTGAATGTATATGTAAATAATTCTTAATTTGAGATTCTTAAGTTTTTTCCAAGATTTTTGACAACGCAGGTAGAATACTTATTGGACGTAAGTCTTTGAACTCAGTTGGATCTTATTTTTTAGGTAGAACTTTGACAACTGCTTCTCTTCCATACCTCCGGAATGACATTTTCGGTTATGCAAAAATTCACAATATGTGTAATGTACGGGATAATAAATGGACAACACTGTTTGATGAAATTTATACTTAATCCATCACATCCGGTAGCGTTTGATTTAATGTCACAAATTGCTTTATAGACAAGTAAATCATTAGTTTCACTAAATTTGAAATCGGGATTATTAAGTTTATTTGATTTATAAAAAGACTTTATTTTATCCGATGGTTCAGATTGCGGCACTGATTCAATAAAAAACCTATTAACTTTATTTGGATCCCTCAGATTTTCTGGTATATCAAGTGATTTGTCCGGTAAAAATTTATTAGCTCTTAAAATTCGCCACATATCTTTTGGTTTACTGTAACTGAATTGATAGATAAAATAAGCCCTTTTCTCTCTTTTGATGGATTGGAATGTAAAATCTCGTAAATTTTTATAAGTTTGTAAAGTTGCTTCAGTTCTCATTCTTTTATACTTTCTTAGAGCTTTGTCTCTTTCATCCATCATTTTCTTTATAGGGAATGTTATCCACTGTGCTTTAGGTTTTGTTACCCTCGAGGTAACTGGGATTCTGGAATTTTCCGTACTCCCGAAGATTACGATGAGTGTTTGCAAAAGTTCGTGCGTTGGGTAGACGGCGATTGGGATATCTAATTGCGTACAACCTTCGAGCTTCAACTGAATTACCATTAGCCAGACCATAAACAAAATGGATATCAGCGAGATGTTCGTTTGAATAATTTGCCATTTCAACGTTTCCTACAAGACACAAAACACAATTTATACTAAACCATAAAACACAAAAAGATGAACTGTTTAACAAACGTCAAACTTACAAGTGAATCAGTGCTGTTTCACAAATTAAACGTCAAACGCGTCAATAGGGGAAACAAAGTGAAAAGTCATAGCCCTATAGGTATTTTTGTTTGTTACTTCAATACACCCCTTCCATTTACCAGCGATTTTCTCTGAAACGGTTAGTTAATTCAAAAAAATGCAAGAGACTGAAATGTATGTTTTTTTAGTGGCTAACTCAACGATGATGTCTGAATTCAAATTTTTTTTGAGGAAATAGAAAATGTTTGCCATCAAATCTGTATGAAAATACAAGTGCCTTTGAATTTTCAAAATATTTGATGCATAATTGTAGCCACAATTCAAAATTTAAGATTGTTTTTGCGCATCTTGCGATGTCTGTAGCTTGGAGGGGGTGGATTTTAGGACACATGTTTATAGGAAAAAAAAGTCTTATTTTGACCCCAGGAATATGTCATTAAAATATTTGTATTGAATTATGTAACACCCTGTATACGCTAAGACATTTTTCGTTAGTAGAATTTCTATGAATATATGTAGGTATAACTAGGAAATCTGAAGACTGTTCGGCCCGTATGGTGACGGTATGAAAGATTCCTTTTTTCTGATTCCTTAATTATACTACTCAATTTGCTCGGGTTACTTTCAGATTCACTGTCAACATCGACTGTCGAAACTAATCAAGTTAGTTGAGGAACTGTATAATTATTATCTTTTTCTCATTCTCTGGATTGAACCTGAAGGAATTCATAAAGTGGTCGAGAATACTTGAGACTAAGTAAAAAATGTTGTTTTCAGCTATATTATGATTTTGCTCTTATTCATATTATCGTAGAAACAATCAATTCGCTTCAGTTAATATACATTCATTCATTTCACACTCTAGGATTTTCACAGTAACGTTATACTAGTGTGGCCAATTGCAACTGATTTCGAAGTTGAAGGCTAAACAAAAAGCAGAAACTTGTATATTATTTAGGATTCGAGCCAATGAAGATTGGGTTCACACTTCAATCCACTTACACAACATACAAGTAATGCGAAATACGGAAACGTATTCCATCTCGTTGGTATTTGTATCCATCAAACATGAAGAGAAAGTGCGGAAATCCTCCTTCCCTGTTGAGATTCTCAGATGATTGGTTGAGATTCATATATCCTAGAAAATAAAAGCAATATTCATCTATAATAAATAGTGAATACATATTAAAGCACAGCGAACGCTAGAAAACCGAATGTGAGGTTCAAGGAAAGAATAAAACTGTTAATGTTAGGGTAATTCCGAATTCCATGCATAGATGAACTTCATGGAATCTTCGAATGTGATTATGGACTCACTTGAAGAGGCATTCGATTTGTCGAAATGGAATATGGGAACAACAATCAGATCCCTTTTGGTATGTGAATTCTATTCCAAGAATGTATCTTCATTCGAATAATAATGTTTTGTTACAATTTGGGACAGTTCGCCTTGATGAATTGTTGAACAAATCAAAGTAATAGAACATCCAGTGAACATGGACATGTATTTTCCGGAAAATGAATATTATGTTGGAAACTGTCAATCGCGCCCTTTCTAAAAATACAATTAGAAATTTCAATAATTATCTCAATTTATTAGTAGTAGGAACAGATTTATGATCTGCCCCAAAATGTCACTGCGTTCGAAATTTAACCTTCAGATACCTGAAAAAGAAATTTTCAATTTGTCAGGGACACCTTCTTTTCTCTTTGTAATATTTTCAATGTACGTCGTTTTTATGAAAAGTGGGACATTTTTACTCATCTGCTGATGAACATTGAGAATATTACAAGGAGAAAGACAAAAATATAGATGAAATGGTATGGAAATGGTAGCAGATTCGTTCCCGAAACGTCCACCAAGACGATTAGAAGTTTTGACTCTTATTAAAAATATATTTGTATTTTCAAAATTTTTGAAAAACTTACAGTTGTCACTGATAGATAGAGAATCTCACTTTTAGGTACCTGAAGGTTGAATTTCGAGTGCAGTGATATGTTCGGTCAAATCATGAAACTGTTCTCACTACAAATATATTGAGATAATTATTATGTTCTCTATTTCAGTTTCAGAAACGAGGTGAGAAAATCTCTGAAAATCTAGAGAAAATATATATTATTCAACACTACCTATGGACTGATACATCCCGATGAGAGTTATTACATAATTAAGTATTTTTTCGAGTACCTAGATGGAAATATGGCCAAAAATCTCTTTCATTCTCTGTTCAATGAAATGTCATTCTCAATAAGTCTGCAAAATAGAAGGAAAAACAACTGAATGGTAGGTATTATTTTTAGAAGAAAGTCCTGATGTAATTAAGGATCGAGGCTGTTTGAATCGTATTCATTCCCTATGTCGGCTTATGAATACTGTTTCGAAGAATTAATATATATATATATATTGAAGTCTGCGTAACACATACGCAGGGCTCTTCATCTTCAGAGGGATCAAATAATAACTACATATTGACTACAGCATTCCAATCATCAATATAAAAATATTTTTTTACAGGTTGGGAGTTGCGAGGCCTGCACTGTTACAAGTTTTTCAATATAAGACACTCCTGGGAGAAAGCTGCCGAGCTATGTAAAAGGTTAGTATCATTTCATGAACATTTCTATCAATAACTGAATCATCTGGAATCATCATCATGAAAGATTCATCGCTGGATCAGGGTTGATGAGAGTTGGCGGATGCCAACCATCAATGAATACTTCCGTAAGCTCAATTGTTTCAAGTTCCACTATTCTCCGATGAGAGTTCAAGATTGGTATTTAATTATGAAGAGACTTCTCTCCTCACTGAACTACTTCGGTCGGATTCGATATTTGTATTTCGATATTTTCAAATATTCTCTATGCCAGAATATATCTGGAATTATTTTCCATACTATACAGGGTGTCCGAAAATATGGTTGATCTATTGAAATCAGAAGAAAGTTGAAATATGATAACAGTTTTCGAGAGAAAAAAAATAATGTATTTCCAATAAAAAGGATCATGATTTTATTTTTTCTTATCTGAAACTGTTCATTGTACCTACAAACGAGAAAACCTTTTTTGATTTGAGGTTCAAGCTACCGATATTCATTTCTCCAGCTGTTTTTCGTAGAGGGTGTTATTTATCATGGATGATGTCCCTCGGATGCCTATGTCTTGGTAAATCCTTGATAGATAAATGATCATGAAATTAAAAAATTATGATCTTCCCTCAAATGTCACTGAGCTTTGAAATCAAACTTGAAGAGAAATTCCAAGTGGAATTGAATTGAACTCACAGACATTATTCAGATGAATAATGTTCAAAGACACATAAAGAATCATTATGCATTCGTAACAAGAACACTAATGATTTCGAACTGCAATGAGTTGAATTCACTGAAATGAGTTGCTTCATTGTGTGTGCATTGATGAATCAAGTGGATCATCTTCAAAAAATATAGGTTCGTAACGTCGGTGAATGCAAATGCACTGTGTATCCACCTATATCAAACAAATCCTGGGAGGAAAACCAATTTATGGAACTCAATATTAAATTGTGGTTTGAATAGTAGCGATGAATTCAGTGTTGATCACTGAGCAAGCACAGAATGGGTACTTTCAAATAACTTCAAAACTAATATAATTATGACTAGCTGAATAGATTTACCCGAAATAAAATTCCTGAAACCCGACAACCTCTGACAAACCAGACGAGCTCAAGCTGGTCACCCTTACACTGTCAGGCTCGAGACCTGTCGAACATCGCTATACCAAGCATCATTCATCAATAGAACGGCAAAGTTGTGGAATTCTTTGCCTAGTGAAGTCTTTCCTGATGCTTACAACCTCCAAACATTCAAGAAAAATTCCAACACCTTCCTTCTTTCCCAAAATTCCACCGCTGGCTAACACGATGTTCCTCGGACATCATAGGTTTCCCTTTCGTGTTGTCCACAGATAAAAAAAAAAAATTAAATCGAGTTGTTTCTACACATGAGTCGTGTGGAGAGATAGAGAGATTGGCCCATAAACAATTCAGTAACTATACTTTCATTGATGTCTGATATCTATACTGCAAAATGATTCATAATTGGCACTATATAGCCTAGATATTTTGACTCAAATGACTGTAATCTTCTACATAGGTACTCAGTAACTGCCGTGCGAGACATATTAACTGTCGAGAAATAGGTATAAAATTACCATGCAAATATAATACACAATCACAGATATATATAATTATCGAAAATCGTTTTCAATATAATGGTAAGATCCTAACGGACAATGAAATATAGACGGGAACGCAGGACTGGGAGTCATTTATAATCAGGAAATCATTACACGATATTTATATTACACCAAATAAGGTTCATTCAGTTTTTCATCAGGATAAACTCAAACACTTGGTTCGTGTAAGTGATATCCTTTTGAACTTTCATACAAAAACAAGTAGGTATACTCACTTCAAGGTAATGTTCGCAATAAATGCGACGATTGAAAAACGGTCGATGTCTTCCCTGAATCAATGTATGATCAACACGATGTTATGCTCCGTTATTGTATATTTTCCATGTGTATATAGGTGGAGCTGAAATATATATTTCTTTCACAAATGAGTAGAAAACAGACAAGAATAGAGGAAAACCTTACGAAAAGATGTGGGAAACTAGAAAAAAAGTCCGGAGCATATTAGATTTTTTAGTAGTGAAATGTTTCTTAAAATCAGTTTCTGACAATTGGAACTTCCATTCCATCCAATCTTTATGTTTATACAGCATAATCAATATTTATACCAAAAGATCTTAATGTGTCTCAATCTATTCGCCTATGCCTGTTCAGTCCATATAGCTTTCCATATGTTTGCACTAGAGGAACAAGAGGAAATCACGAAATTCACGAAATTGTGCCAATATGGCAATGTTAAGAATCTTTGCAGAGTTTGAACTGCGAGTCATGTTACCCATGCGACCCATCGGAACCAAACTTAATAATAATAATAATAATAAACGTCTTTATTATTTTCAATAAAAGCACAAAAACAAATAATTCAACTTGAACTCAAATACTTTTGAAAATAAAAGGCGGAGTTTATTTTCAGTTGTACATTACTGCACAACAAAAAATATTCTTCCACTCAACCCAAAACAAATCTTGTGTAATTCATAGTTATTAGCTGATAACACATGAAATCAAATAAATTAATTAGTATTTGCAAAACAAGATAAACAAAAACCAATGAAAATATGAGTGCATCATAGTAGGTACAATATTAGATATAAATAAGTATTAAACAATTTATAGTTGATGATAAAAGAGAAGATATACGAAGCGAGACAATTTGTAAGAGATGCTTTACAAGGCGAGAAACAAACTTACGCATTTACTTTTTTAAAATGAGAAATGAGAAATGAGCAGGTAGATATTTTACGTTACTGCTAAATTTGGTTGTTCAATATATATTTTTTGAGGGTTCTTTTAAATTTAGGAATATTATAAACCTTAAACTCGGATGGAATGGCATTATAATGAGAGTAAATTTGGTATGTAAACGAACGTCTGAAAGACTCAGTCGTGAAATGAGGAACAGTAACTAAACCTCTTTTTCTAATATTTACATTATGGACATCTGAACGATACGTAATTTTGCGGTGTAGATAGGAAGGTTTCTTATCAATAATTATTTTATGGCATAAGGTAATAAAATGAAACTTTCTTCTATTCTCCATATGTAACCATCCAATCTCCTTCAATTTATGAGATACTCGTTGTCGTCTTCTTATACCAAAAATCATACGTAGGCAAGAGTTTTGAACTTTCTGAATCTTATTTTTATATAGGTGAGTTAGATTAGGTCCGTATAGAGCATCTGCGTAATTGAATAATGATAGCACAAGTGTTTCACAGAGATATTTTTTAACATGAATAGGAAAAAGGTGTCGATTGCCGTATATCATTTTAATATTACAATAAGCCCGTTGTAACAACCTGTTTATATGCCTTTCAAATCTAAGTTCAGAATCTAATATAACTCCTAAATTTTTCGCTTCACTTACCACCTCTAATTCTTCATTACCAATAGTAATATTTACTAAATTCAATAAATTTTGTCTGTTTCGCTTAGTGCCAAACAGCATGATTTTAGATTTTACTGTGTTTATAAGAAGGCAGTGTTCAGTTGCATAACTGATAAATTCATCTAGATTTTTATTGATAACGATACAAGCGTTATCCACATCAGCCTGCCTGAAGCTATAATACAGCTGAGTATCGTCAGCATATAAATGAACTTTGCAGTCATGGATTTTATTTAAGAGATGAGAAGCATATATAGAAAATAGTAGTGGTCCAAGGATCGACCCTTGAGGTACACCAGATCCTAGTACGAGATTTTCTGAACTAATACCATTCATAAAAACTTGCTGTTGCCTAAATCTAAGGTAGGCTTCTATTAAGGAACAAGCATCATTAGAAAAACCCATATATTTCAAAATACAAATCATTAAATCGTGATTTATCGTGTCAAAAGCGCGACTAAAATCTAGCATAACCAGCAATGTTGAATAACCCGAATCAGTAGCTTTGAAAATATCATCAATAACATGAATTAAAGCAGTAGTACAACTATATCCTTTACGAAAACCTGACTGTATTGAGGGTAATAGTGAATGTATATGTAAATAATTCTTAATTTGAGATTCTAAAGTTTTTTCCAAGATTTTTGACAACGCAGGTAGAATACTTATTGGACGTAAGTCTTTGAACTCAGTTGGATCTTGTTTTTTAGGTAGAACTTTGACAACTGCTCTCTTCCATACCTCTGGAATGACATTTTCGGTTATGCAAAAATTCACAATATGTGTAATGTACGGGATAATAAATGGACAACACAGTTTGATGAAATTTATACTTAATCCATCACATCCGGTAGCGTTTGATTTAATGTCACAAATTGCTTTATAGACAAGTAAATCATTAGTTTCACTAAATTTGAAATCGGGATTATTAAGCTTATTTGATTTATAAAAAGACTTTATTTCATCCGATGGTTCAGATTGCGGCACTGATTCAATAAAAAACCTATTAACTTTATTTGGATCCCTCAGATTTTCTGGTATATCAAGTGATTTGTCCGGTAAAAATTTATTAGCTCTTAAAATTCGCCACATATCTTTTGGTTTACTGTTACTGAATTGATAGATAAAATAAGCCCTTTTCTCTCTTTTGATGGATTGGAATGTAAAATTTCGTAAATTTTTATAAGTTTGTAAAGTTGCTTCAGTTCTCATTCTTTTATACTTTCTTAGAGCTTTGTCTCTTTCATCCATCATTTTCTTTATAGGAAATGTTATCCACGGTGCTTTAGGTTTTGTTACCCTCGAGGTAACAATAGGAGCATGCCTATCAAGCAAATTATTTAGACAATTGACTAAGTAAGAAACCTTCCCATCTACTGTTTCCTGATCATATATCCTGAAAAATGACGTGTCAAAGAGATCACGTTGAAAATTATCATCATCAAAATTTTTGAAATTTCTATATGTTACAAGTTTATGACCTCTCTGTTCATTAGATATTTTTAACTCACAAAATACCATTGAATGATCTGAAATAACTTGTTGCATAATACCTTTATTATAATTAGTACCTTCGGGAATTATTACATAGTCTAAAAGTGTTGCAGATGTAGCAGTGATTCTAGTAGGTTCATCAATTACTTGACATAGATTGAGTGATTCTAAAATCGAACTGAATTTTTTGACGCTCGTATTTTCATACTCTAATAAATTTAAATTGAAATCTCCCATACAAATAATTTCATCAACAGTAGGATATATTGAAGCAAGGCTATCTTCAAATTCATCTAAAAAAATACTCGTATTTTGTTCATGTGGTTTGTAAATAATACCTACAGCGAATGATTTCTTATTAATAACTACCTTAACCCATAGTTGTTCCCAAATGCAGTCCAGTCTACTAATAAGTATCTCGCTACGTATCTTATTTTTAACATATATACATACTCCCTTACCATGACAATTTCTATCAGCTCTATATAAGCGATAATTACTAATATTTATAACAGAATTATTAACAGAATTTTTCAACCAAGTTTCGCATATCAAAAAAATATCAAAATCATTCTCTAGAATAGTTTGTTTTACATCAGTTATCGAAGGAACTAGTGATCTAGCATTCACACAACCAACTTTCAAGAAATCCATTTTTTTTTTTTTTTAAATGTCCCTGAACTAATTTTTATCAACAGTAAAATAATATGAAGTTGCAAGAAGTAATATTATATTCTCAAATTCAGCAAATACCACCAACAAAGCAAAAACCTCCACAAGCAAAAAACCTCCACAAAGGTGAGAGTCAATTGCACCAAATTGCTGGTGCTGCAGAATTAATCCTATTATGAGTTAACATACAAAGATTTAAATATAACTATGTGAATGAAATTCTATGACGAAATAAAAGGTATGATGATATATATTCCAATATGTAATCGAGAGAGGAGAGAAAAGAAAAAAAATACATATATATATATATCAAATATTCAGAAAAATTAAATTTTGTCAATGTCATCTATGGAGACTAACTTCCTAATTTGATTAGCATTATTAAATTTCACAAAAACTTTCAACCAATATCAATGAAGACATAGGCCAGTGATGAAATACGAACTGTCAAATGAATCACACATGTTAGTTTTTGTCGAAATGATGTGCGTCCTCTGTAGTTTTGTAGTCATGGAACGATGTGATTCCCTCGTTAGAATCAATGTAACGAAATTTCAGAGAAAACTCATCGAGCAAGTCGTAACATTCCGTAGGTTTCGACATATCTGAATGTGAAGTTGACTTTCGCTGCCTTACCCATATGGACATTGCGCACAAATGTTCCTCACTATGATCACTATAAAAAAATCGTGATAGCCTCGGGAAATCTGAATAGTTTTGGTATAAAAGATGCACCTGTAATATTGAAGACCTACTTTTCGAACTTTTTTGAGAAGATCATTTATCTCACTGCTTCAATGGGAAAATTGACCAGCTGAAAAGTCGGAATTTCTATCGATATATTCTGACGTGAAGTGCTGAAATAATGATTGAGGTTGGATGTCAACCTGGTTCTTGTATCATCAACTGGAACTGAATGTAATGATGAGATATGCAACGGTGATATCTTCCGCTTTAGAGAGATATAGTACCTAGTACCATTTTCCTATTTCCCAGGTATATCTCAGTAATGTGGAAACATATTCTGACATTTATCAATATTGTTTCCATCCACTTCCTGATTGACTTCAAAACATCAAATAATTTCATGAAGTAGATTTATTCTCAGAGATCACAGCTGAGCCGGTAAATCATATGATATCGCTAGCGTAGTTATGTTGATGTTATATGATTTACTTTGAATTCGCTGCTACGCGGCTCATTTCCGAATTTCAGACTCGTGCTAGAATATGTTGCCTTCTGTATGTTGCGTTTTGATATACTTTCATCTTTAACCATATCTGTAATGCTGTCATTATTAACGTCATTGAAGTTGGGAAGTGTCACATTACACACCTCAACTTCCCAAACTCACTTCCCGCCAATCTAATATCAGACTTTATCTGACATTTATAAACTTCATCTGACATTTATGTATATTGGTGACAATTGTTTACCCTATAGTCACGGTGACAATATATTTACAAGATTATTCTGAGAAAACCGCGTTCTTGGTAATTTGTAGTTGAATGTAATATTTTAGGTATGTTCAGAACGTAACAGAAATTTATCAATTTTAATTGAAATATCTATGAAAAATGTTGTAAATAAAATAGTATGTAAACATCGGTAGGAAGTTAATTTCCATAGCTAACCTCGACGCTCTGCGTCTCGGTTAACTAACTAATCTCTTGACAGGAATGAATCTCTTCCCACCTCGGTGTGTAATATACTATTTTCCCGTTCCCAGCATACCGTTCTCTGAACTTAACTCAAAATATCCTTTGAATCGATTTGAATAAACAGCCTTTTCGAACAGTACGAACATCTACTTGCGCAGTGTTGAATTTCATATCTTTCTCATTCTTCCATCAAAGATGTTCCAATTTCAACCGCACTTCAGAATGTTCAAAATAATCGAAATTCGATAGTATACTGAATAAGTATAGTTAGGTATATGAGTCATAAGTATAGTTAAGTATAGTCATATAGTTATGAATGAGAGTGATTATTATCAATGAGATAGGAATGATGCTATTTTCTCAATTAGAAGTGTAACGTTCAGTCCAGTATCAATGAACCGCATTGATATTCTTTCAGGAAGAGAAAAAAGAAAACATTTCAAATTGAATATAAACGAACGCTGGAAGTAGGACACACCTATAGCAGATCTCGTGTCCATTAATAACAAAATTAGCCAGAATACCGTATGAGCAATGAGAGCTGAACAAATTAATATCCATTCTTCAGATATGGAGTACGTCAGATCAGTTATTAAAGCATCCTTTTTTAATTGCCATATTCAATGTCTGATTCGCTCAGTTGATCGCTATTAAATAATTATCATTTATTACGATTATGCTCAAACGAGTGCTCAAACCACGACCAAAACAGTATTTCTATCTCATCTTGGCCGATGAACTTGTTCTTGAAATTGTTTTTCTTCTAGTAAGGATACATATGTCCTCGAACAAATATGATGTCGTCTGATTTCGTATTATTTTTTCTTGAGAAAATGGTCTCGAATCAGAACCAGAATGAGGGGCGTAGATCTTTCAATTCCAAAAATTGAGTTGTCTTTCTCACCATTTTTGAACCATTTTTCTAAAATTCAGAGTTATAACACGGTCAGGCTCGAGACATGCCAAACTTCTCTCCACGAAGCATTCATCAGTGGAACAGCAAAGTTATGGAATTCTTTGCCTAGTGTAGTGTATCTTGATGCTTACGACCTCCAAACCTTCGAGAAAACTTCCAATACCTTCTTTTTCTCTCAAAATTCCATCGCTGGCTGACACGATGTTCACCGAACATCAGGATTTCCTTTCATGTTGTCGAATGATAGAGAAATATATATATGCCAAATTTGTCTAGATGTAATGAATTCCCAATTTGTGATGGCTTTATGAATTTGCTTAGAGTATTGAGAGTATTCCTTTGGATCAAACTACTGGTTATATTCTCAAAAAAAAATTGGATGATATCAATTCTTCCTTTTTATTATTTTCTGGCTGACCTAGAGACATCTTCCTGTGAAAGTTACAACTATGAAACTTCGTATTTGACTACTAGATGTGTTTCTTCGTTGAATGATTATGTCATGTCACCAGTTATATAAACTCCTTAGATGTTCATACAGGGTGAAACGAATGAGAGAAAAATTAAAATTTGCCATCGCATAACTAACACCCTACATGAGATATTGGGTTCAAATTCATTTTGAGGGTATTTTAGTTCAGCCAGAATTAAATAGGCTGTTGATTTCTTCCAAAAAAATAATTGCCCAATAGAGGTTTATGAATTTTCGACCCCTTTAGCACACAATAGCGAACCTTGGAAATGTGAGTATTTTAGATTTGTCCACATTTTCGAAAAAAAAATTGTTTCTTGAAAGCATACAACTTTTCTCAAAAAAGGAGGGTGTCGCGATTTGAAATCGCACAAACTGTATACATCTATCTTTCAAATTCGCCCAATAATAAAAACGATCTACACAAACCAGTTTCAGTTATCATCATAGATACTTATAGAACATTTTTATAAATCTTAAAATGAGGTATAACACCAGCTAGTCATGCCTCATATTTGGTAATGAATACAAAATTCCATGAGCATGGGAATATTATTATGTTTCTTTGAAATGCGATTTATTTTTCTCTGGTTTATTGCTATAACCGCAACGATAGTCAGTATTGAGAATTTCAATTATACAAGAAAGATATTCTAACATCATGGTGCAGTCATCCATCACCGCGTCGCTCAGATCTAAGATTCAGGCATAATTATGTATTGAGTCATGATGGATATCTAATAATAAATGTGACGTAAATAAATACCGCATTTTACATCTAAAAACACTTTTTTTGTGTTCACTCCATCGCTACAAATTGACGAAATCAATTATAGTATTACCGACCAGATTATGAATTGAATTTCATCCAAGAAAGTTATTTTATTTTTTGTTTTGCTCATGACTCTGCATTGTGAAGCTCAAATATAATGAAAGTACAATTCCGTGATCGATTCACTTTGGATCAATGTTTGGGTATTTGTTGATATAGATTAAATTCAATGAAATGTCATTCATTACTCACTGTGTGGATAAATGAAATTGAATTCCTTCTTTTGGGAATGTAGTATTGGAAAAGTGATATTAGTTTATTCACAGAACACAGTTCAATGATATTTATCTGATGTTTAGTTATAACAATGATGAGAAATAAGAAATTGTGTTTCGAAAAGGAGCTACTTCGACAAGTATTCGAGTGTCATAATGACTCACAGACGCAAAATAGAATTGTATATTGAAATGACAGTTACAGAAGACAACACATTCTAGGAGCCTGAAATTATATCAATAGATATAATCAATCAGAGGTTGAAATCAATAACAAACCAAATATCGTGTATCAATGGAGCTCATCAATATATATATATATATACGAAAAATAGTGAGTTGATGAGATTATCAAAGTACCAGAATAGAGAGAAATATTAGTGACTCCAACTAGGGCGAAGACGTAAAGGAACAATACTACTACTGAATAATTGTCAATCGCTCTCAGAGAACTTTGTACGATGGTACGGAGCAAGTGCTCTAAATTGAATTGGCTCCATTTCAGACTCCGTTATGATCAGAGTTATAAAAAAATCGGTTAAATAGTCAACAAGCGGCACTTTTTATAGCGATCACGAAGGTGAAGATGACAAGTAACATTCTGGAAATAGGTTCATGAAATTAAATTCCTTCAAATGGGAGAATATATATTTTGAGTGGATTACTCTCTTCCTTCCTTGCGAATTACTTTTCAGAGGGGATGTCGAAATTCAGCATTCGAAGAAATGTCTTTTTTTTGTCAAATATCCTATATAGCTAGTCTTTCACCTACGAGAACATTGCATGTGATTTGCTCACTCGAGTGAGAAATGTAGAATATTCAAGAAATATGGCGATTGTTGAGATTAACGCAACAACTCTAGTACATATTTCATCAAATCACGAGAACATTGTATCAATGTATCATCAGGCTCATTGTAGATTGAAATGCATTATAACAAAAATTTGATGATAAAATGGTTTCAACGAATCTAACTAATCCTTAGAATATTTCCGTTGTGATAGTATAGTACAAGAACAATTACTTTCTCAACTTTTCGTATAGGTATGTTCATTGAACATTTGGTCTGATAGTATCTTTTACAACAAGAGTGGATGTGATATCTATATCACAAGAAGTAGGAGTTTGAGCACGACGCCGTAGTGTGCGATATGGAAAATCCACTGGAATTGTACAGAATATTTTTATTAGACTAAAATCACTCATTTCTAATGCTTCATTCCTACAGTTTGTTCATATATCAGATAGACAATGATTGATTTGACAGAGTGAAACATTCATACCTAGTGATATTAACAACCGAATAGTACTACTACTAGTACTACTAGTACTACTGATAGTAACTACTAATTAGTACATGGACTGTGGGTTTCATATTCCACAGTGACCGGATATGATGATTGCCTACCCATCAATTTTATTGATCGTAGAGGAATCAGGCAATATACAAGTGGGAGTAGAAATATGATGATTCTGTATTATTCATGAGACTGATAGTCCTGATGTAGAATTACCCTTGTGATATGTATACATATCAACAGGCAACCAACGACAAATGAAGGGCGTTGGTTGATTGTTTGCGTGATTGTTCCCAGTCAGAATCAGCCAGAAGCTTCAGTTGAATCAACATTTCAAAAGAATTGCAAAGGTCAGTTCGTGGATATACCAAAGCATTATCATCAGAAAACATACAAGTGAAAGGATTGGTATTCCATTGTATCTGATTCCGATGATACGTGCACGCACAGTTAAATATCAATTCAGGAAGCTGTGGCCACGCTGTGGCTGTGGCGGACAAGGTTCTAACTCATCTATCATTATTCAGAATTTCACGATTATCACAATTGAAATATATAGTTACTAGAATTACAATCCTATCAATTCGAAAACTTGAATCCTAGCGAGTCTATTTCATATAAAACTATAATTTATAATGATGTGTGGGAAATTATCTGCAGTAATGATATATTATTCTCCATTTCAGATATGGCAGCGACCTGATGGCTGTAGAGTCTTACAGTGAAAACAATGTAACAGCCGCTATTGCCACCTCTGCAGTGCCTTTAGATAGGAGAGGAGCTAGTCATTATTGGTTAGGTTTAGCATCGTTGGATGATCTCAGAACTAACACACTTGAATCAGCTGCGGGAACCTTGGTATCTCAATATTCAGGTGGGAATGGAGTAATTTCTTTAATGTATCATCTCTGCAGTGATCACTTAGTTGCGATCATTGGCACTTTAGATTGGAGGTGTCTGCTCAGATACTGTTGAAACATACCGAAGCGAAGAAGGCCCTGGGACTAATGTGTATTTGATCAGAATCATCTGGAATTTCGTCCATGATATTTCTCATATCAGTTTATTTTTAACTATAAAATTATAATTGATTCTTTCATATCATGTCTGTATACTGTTTATATCGATGCATGACGAATCAATCATCGATATGGAGAGTAACGGCAATTCAAATAAATCCTTGACCTTCCGAACCTTCCGTAAAAACAAAGTACTAGGACAGCTAAACCAGTGGTGTGATTATTGTTTCATCAGGATCTATTTTCATTTCAATCACCGCTATAATTCACTGCTTCTAGATTATGTTCCAAGTATTGGTAGATTCATGTACTCACTGTAGAATAGATTCTCTTCATCCCGCATAAGTTTCAATACACTTTTCGATCCATTTCTCATGTGCCTACCTATAATTTCACCGCAACTTTCCATGCATTACGTGCTATTGATTTTTTGGACTATAAAGTAATAATGAAGGTATGTGATTCCGATTTGAAACAAATGCTCCGGAGAAATCCAAACAAAACAATGCTTCATGATGCTTGTTAGAAAACTTGAATCAAGATATTTTCGTGTAAAATTCAGTCTTTCATACCTAGTGAAGAAGAAATAGTCATGTACATTAATAGTGGGATGAGAAAGATTGGGAGAACTTCTATGAAAGCGGACTTCGAATTTTTCATATCAATTAGAGCTTACTAACTTAGCAGTGAATACAATTAAATTGAGAATGAGTACACAGCATTGGTGGTTTCTCTGACTTTTACGTCGAGCACATTCAGACAGAAAATTTATTAACTAAGTTACAATAATTCTTTTCAACGTTACCGACGCTTCACCCGCATTTTTGTTATCGAGATATATAGAGAGAAATTAGTAGATCCAATTTTCATCAATCAGTCTTGAAATAGGGGACAACAAACAATGAATACGATCCGAATTGGTAGATGATTCAGAATGCCAAAGAAAAAGAAAGTAATATAAGTATAAAGTGAGCTTATATGCAAATGAGGATCAAAAAATTTCCTATAAGGATAAATACACAGAAAAAGTAAAACAATGGAAAATTCTTTCTGCAACCATGATATCTATTATACGTTTTCAATTTGGAGATATATAAGAAAATCAGTAATTTTTGATGAACCAGATATTCGATCACGAAAAAATGATATATGATGTTATGTCACCTTCATCTTTCGAATGAAGTTGCATCGAAAATATTGTAGAAATGTGTGCTGAAAATGAGGGAATGTAATTGAAAATAGAATGACAAAAATTTCAAACTCAACTGATATCGTATTGTATAGAGTATTGAGAGAGAGTTCCCAGAAGTAAAGTCTGAATTCTTTTAAAATTCAAGGGTTGGTTCTCTGGATTCTTATATTTTTATTATTTAGATTTCTGGTTTTTCGAATTTTACATTTTACATTTCTGAATTTTACATTGCCTTCTAAGTATTTATCATTCACCGTGCTCTATATCTATACTCAAAAAAGTTATCGAAAGTGAAGTAAATCAAGTTGAGTAATCGGAAAAGTTACGATTCAGAGGATTTACTTATTGATATTGATATGTTCAATCAATTATGTCGAAAACCATTGAGTTCAGATAGTCACAATTCAAAAATAAAATATGAAATAGGTATTTCCGTTTGAAATTATGAAGTTGACGATCGTAAATTCTATTTGGGTTACCCTCTCTATACCTGAATGTACTGTATGTAATGAAACAAACGAATGTTTGAATTATATATTTCAATATTCTTTATAATTCAAGTTCTCGGATGCCCTAATAAAATCCACAAAAAATGTTCTTCCGATGGTTATATTCCCTGAACACACTGCTATTTCTGATTTTCACTGCTCTCGGAATATATCATTTCCATTCCGTGAATGAATAGTTGATACTTATGAGATATCACCAATTTCACTCCCCCTCCTAATTTATCACAATTCACGAACTGTGAACTGATATAAATAAACAATAATTAAAAGATCACCCGCATACGGAACAAAAAATAAATATTCATCGAGTTTCTATTTACGTACAACAAGCGTTCTATATCAAATTCATGAGGGATAGGTAACTCAGGCAAAAAAAGTATTGAAAGTGATATGTATGCTATATTCTGATCATCTACATATAATTCAAGAAATCTATTTTGTCATCTATAGAATGTGAGGAATCGAAATAACAAGAATATTTTCCTAGTCTGCATGAATCTTCGAGTTCGGACCATTGAAGCAGACTACATTCGTTGTTCTTTCACCTTTGAATATAATTTGTCCACTAAAAATTTTCCGCTTATTACGGATTTTGGAAAGGTTGATATATTTCTCATCATTTCCAGTATTATTCTGTTTTATATTACTTTGCCATAGTGAAGAAATATCTGAGTACTTTAAGGAATCAAAAATATATAAATTGTTTCGTAGGTTTTTGGTCGCTAGACCAACCTGATCCTTCTGCCGGAGAATGCGTAGATGTGATAGTAACCGAAGAGAATCAATCCTGGGAACTAACGACTTGCGAAAGTCTGCAACCATTCATGTGCCGAACCAGAGCATGTCCTACTGGATCATTCCACTGTTCAAATGGAAAATGCGTGAACGAAAAATTCAGATGTGACAAATATGATGACTGTGGAGATGATTCTGATGAATTAGATTGTCCAGCAAATTGCAACTACTACTTGGCAAGCAGCGGTGATGTAGTAGAGAGTCCCTACTATCCTCACAAATATGCACCACTCACCAATTGCAAGTGGACATTAGAAGGACCCCAAGGACACAATATCCTATTGCAGTTCCAGGAATTCGAGACTGAGAAAACCTTCGATACAGTACAAATTTTGGCTGGTGGCAGGACAGAAGATACTTCTATCAATCTAGCAACACTATCAGGGAAGCAAGATCTCACCAATAGGTCCTTTGTATCAGGCTCTAATTTCATGATAATAAAATTCAGCACGGATGCATCAGTTGAGAGAAAAGGTTTTAGAGCTTCTTGGAAGACTGAACCTCAAACATGTGGAGGAAATCTTCGTGCAACTCCGCAAGGGCAAGTATTATCTTCTCCTGGATATCCAGAACAATATCCAGGAGGATTGGAATGTTTGTACATCATCAATGCTCAAGGAGGTAAAATAATAACTATGGAAGTCGACGATCTTGATCTTGACGACTCTCGCGATTTCATCCTGATTCGAGATGGTGATTCTCCTAAAAGTCAACCAATTGCAAGACTTACTGGTAAACTGAAAAACAGTCAGAGAGTAATAATGTCCACGAGTAATCATATGTATGTTTACTTCAAAACACGACTGGGTGATTCAAAACGTGGTTTCAGAATCCGATATACACAAGGTAATCAAATATTTAATTGCATGGATTATGATAAACTGAATAAATATTTCCTTATAGGTTGTAAAGCTACCATCATAGCCAGTAATGGTACGATAATGTCTCCCGCTTTTGGCTTGGCAAACTACCCTAGTAACCAGGAATGTCTGTACAAAATAAGAAACCCTGGCGGACAACCATTATCATTAAATTTCGGCAATTTTGATGTGGATAAATCCGACTATGTTCAAGTATATGATGGTTCAACAACAAGCGGCCTCAGACTACACTCTGGAAATGGTTTTACTGCAAGTAGTAGACCAAAGATAACCCTCACTGCATCAAGTGGAGAAATGCTAGTTAGATTTGTAACAGACGCGTTACATAATGACAAAGGATGGGAAGCTACTTTCTCTGCAGGTAGGACTTGATATCATCAAATTCAACGCAGAAATGTAGACAGGATTACTGAATAGAAAAGAATTATCTTTATAACCTCGACAAGAGGAGTAATCAATTTCTTTTTATATTTCATTTCTCTAAATCAACGTTCATCAGACTAATCATTGAATACTCACTCATTTCATGAAGTATCATCCTAGTACTCGAGAAATCTGTCACATTATATATTCCAGATTGCCCTCAGCTTCAAGCTGGTAGAGGAGCATTAGCATCTAGCAGAGATACAGCTTTTGGTACCATCATAACCTTCAGTTGCCCCACTGGTCAAGAATTTGCAACTGGTCGTAATCGCATAACAACACAGTGTCTTCCTGGCGGCAACTGGTCAATCAGCTATATTCCCCAATGTCAAGAAGTATACTGCGGTCCTGTGCCCCAAATCGATAATGGATTCTCTATTGGTTCATCGAATGTGACATATAGGGGACAAGCGATGTATCAGTGCTACGCAGGATTCGCTTTTCCAACTGGTGAGCCGATAGAGAGAATATCATGTCTCGCTGATGGTCGCTGGGAAAAGAAACCAACTTGTTTAGGTGAGATATATAATTGAAAAAATTTTGTATTCTCATAAATTGTGTATTCCTTGTGAATACTGAATACACACGAATATTTGATATGTTCATAAATGTTCAACATTGTTATCTTTGAATATCCAGTCACAATACCTACTGATTACAGTACATGAATGTCACTACATGTAGATCCAATATACTGAATATTGTATCAAAATGCACCATGTATGTAATATATAATTCATTCTATAGCCTCACAGTGTGCAGCTTTACCAGAAGTACCCCATGCTAACGTAACAAATCTAAACGGGTTAGGTCGATCATACGGAACGATAATGAGATATGAATGTGAACCAGGATATATAAGAAGTGGGCCGCCAGTGATTCTATGTATGAGTAATGGAACATGGTCTGGTGAAGTACCAGTTTGTTCAAGTAAGGTAGAATCGTTTGCGAACCAATGCAGATTTTTAAAGTCTAAATGTTTCAGGAGCGAGATGTCCCGAGTTCCCAGAAATCAAGAACGGTTTCATGACAGATACATCCAGAGAATATTTTTATAATGATGAAGCTCGTGTTCAATGCTTCAAAGGTTATAAACTCATTGGCAATTCAATTTTAAGATGTGGCGACAACCAATTATTCAACAATCCACCTAAATGTGAAGATATCAATGAATGTATCAGCAGTCAATGCGATGTAGCGTCTACTGAATGTATCAATGCTCCAGGTTCATTTTCATGTAAATGCCGGAAAGGTTTCGAACCCACATTAGACTGTAGACCAGTTGGTGACTTGGGTTTAGTGAATGGTGGAATACCTGACGAATCGATCACTGTCTCCAGCAGTGAACCAGGATATGATAAAACCGTAAGTACCAGTTCCGCAATTATTTATATCACTGATAAAATTGATTTTCTTATTCAGATGGTCCGCCTGAATAATGGTGTCGGTTGGTGTGGAAATACTATCGATGGAGGATCCAATTGGGTGCTCATCGATCTGAAAGCTCCAACTATCATCAGAGGATTCAGAACTATGGCAGTAACGAGACATGATGGAAATATTGCTTTCACTTCAGCTGTACGAATTCAATATACCGATAATCTCACAGATGTATTCAGTGATTACAGGAATCCTGATGGTTTAGCTGTAGAATTCACCATAGAAAAACCAACTTTGTCAATTCTGAATTTGCCTGTCCCTATCGAAGCACAATATATCAAGTTCAAGATTCAGGATTACGTTGGAGCACCTTGTTTGAAGCTAGAAGTTATGGGCTGCACTAGATTAGAATGCGTTGACATCAACGAATGTAGTGAGAATAACGGGGGATGTCAACAAAAATGCATAAACAATGCTGGTGACTATTCTTGTGGCTGCAATGTTGGTTTCGAACTTTACTCCCAAAATGGAACATCCTCTTTCTTCATAGAGAATTCAGAGAATGGTCGTCGGATAGGAGATGTCTACAATATAAACAAATCATGTGTGCCAGTTATGTGTCCATCTGTGAATTCTCCAGAAAATGGTATCATTTTATCTACTCAGGAAAAATATCACTTTGGAGATTTAGTGAGATTCCAGTGTGAATTTGGTTATGTTATGACTGGATCGTCTTCATTGCTATGCACCTCAACTGGCATTTGGAATGGTACAGTTCCTGAATGTAAATGTGAGTTTAAAATAATATATCTATCGTAGTATCTATGATAATAATAATCATATTTCAGATGCTCAATGTGTATCACTGCCCGACGATAAAAACGAAGGTTTGAAAGTACTTCGCAACGACGAAGATAGCGTTTTGGTACCATTCAGAGATAATGTCACCCTACACTGTAGTTCAACTGGAAGGCATCTGAGAGGAACATCATCTTCTGGCTTCCGGCAATGCGTCTATGATCCTCAACCAGTAAGTATCAAATTGTTGAGGTTACTTCCAGTCATAATTATGTATAATTCTATAGGGTCTGCCAGATTATTGGTTGAGTGGTATCTTACCATCATGTCCTAGAGTCGACTGTGGTATTCCACCACCGACACCTGGGGCCGAATATGGCAAATATGTAGATACCAAATATCAATCATCATTCTTTTTCGGCTGCCAGAATACTTTCAAACTGGCAGGGCAGAGTGGAAAACATGATAATGTAGTAAGATGTCAAGCAAATGGTGTCTGGGACTTCGGAGATTTGCGTTGTGAAGGTCCAGTTTGTGAAGATCCAGGTCGCCCAACTGACGGTTTTCAAATTTCGAGAAGTTATGAGCAAGGATCTGAAGTTTCTTTTGGATGTAACAGACCTGGATATATCCTCATCAACCCCAGACCAATAACGTGTGTGCGTGAACCAGAATGCAAAGTTGTCCGACCTCTAGGCATTGCCTCAGGAAGAATACCTGACTCGGCTATCAATGCTACAAGTGAAAGACCCAACTATGAAGCTAAAAATGTGAGGTTGAACTCAGTCACTGGTTGGTGTGGAAAGCAAGAAGCATTCACCTATGTCAGTGTGGACTTAGGGAAAATCTTTCGAGTCAAAGCTATACTAGTGAAAGGCGTTGTCACGAATGATATTGTTGGACGTCCCACAGAAATACGATTCTTCTACAAACAAGCTGATAATGAAAATTATGTTGTTTACTTTCCGAACTTCAATCTGACAATGCGTGATCCTGGAAACTATGGAGAACTTGCTATGATTTCTTTACCAAAATATGTACAAGCCAGATTCGTCATATTGGGAATTGTTAGCTATATGGACAATGCTTGTCTGAAATTCGAACTCATGGGTTGTGATGAACCAGAAAAAGAGCCACTACTTGGATTTGACTATGGATATTCGCCGTGTGTTGGTGAGTGCTTATGAATGTTGTTATGAACATCTATATTATACATTATTCTTTCAGATAATGAAACACCTGTATTCCAAAACTGTCCCCAACAACCAATAATCGTTCAGAAAAATGCAAACGGTGGATTACTACCCATCAACTTTACAGAACCAACAGCTGTCGATAATTCAGGGAGCATTGCGAGATTAGAAGTCAAACCAGCTAACTTCAAAACACCTATGTATGCTTTCGAAGATACAGTAGTCAAATATGTTGCATATGATTTCGACGGAAATGTCGCCATTTGTGAAATAAATATCACTGTACCTGGTGAGTGCAACGAATCTCCTATTGGTTCGATTTGTATTCAACATTCTTCACATTATTCTAATACATTCACAATCTTCACTGATATTTCATATCTATCTATCTATATATGTTTCCAGATGATACTCCTCCACTGCTAAGCTGTCCGCAGAGTTACGTCATCGAGCTGGTAGATAAGCAAGAAAGCTATGCAATAAACTTCAATGATACCCGAAGAAGAATAAATGCAACTGATGCCTCCGGAGAGGTCCACATAACATATATCCCAGACAAAGCGACAATCGATATTGGAGATTTCAAAAATGTAACTGTTATAGCTACCGATAAATATGGCAATAAAGCTTCATGTCACTTCCAAGTATCAGTACAAGCAACACCTTGTGTTGACTGGGAACTCAAACCACCAGTGAATGGGGCACTGAATTGTCTACCCGGTGATAAGGGACTCCAATGTATCGGAACTTGTAATCCTGGATATAGATTTACTGATGGTGAACCCGTGAAGACATTTTCATGTGATACCAATAGTTATTGGAAGCCGACATCTGTTGTGCCCGATTGTGTCTCAGAAAGTATGTTCAACATCTGGAAATGCGAAACAAATTTTACATTTTCTTCAATTACAGATACTCAACAAGCCGATTATCACTTCACTGCCACTATAATCTATAGGGCTAATGGTGCTGTAGCAACATCTTGTTTGACCCAATACACAGACTTGATTTCACAGTACTATGAAAAATTGAATGGCGTCCTCTCTCAGAGGTGTTCGGCAGTCAATGTTAACATGAACGTATCCTTCATAAATGCCACTGCTTCCCTTGTGGAAGAGAACGTAGTCAAGGTCGACTATACCTTAGAAGTCATACCTGTTGTTCGCCAGCCCCAACTGTATGATCTATGTGGAAGTACTCTGAATTTGATGTTCGATTTATCAGTTCCTTATGCAAGTGCTGTGGTGGATCCTCTTTTGAATGTAGCCTCCATAGGGAATCAGTGCCCACCTCTGAAAGCTCTGAAATCGTCAAATCAACGTGGATTTACTTGTAATGTTGGAGAAGTTCTCAATATGGACACTAATGATGTACCAAGATGCTGTAAGTAGATATTATTGACATAAGTGACAATCTAGATAATATTAATATCAATATTTCTTGATCTGTTCCTCCAGTAGACACATTATATTATTTTCAATATCGTTCAACAATAATTAAAAATGATTCATGAAATAAAACATCGAATAATCATGGAAGCTTACCACACTCACTCATGCCTACAGATAATAAACACAATATCATACGTGCTGTTTTCAGTGCATTGTCCTGCTGGAACTTTTGCTGGCGAAAAACAAAAAGAGTGTACCTACTGTTCAAGAGGATTCTACCAAAATCGGGATAGACAAGGATCATGTAATAAATGCCCACAAGGAACTTATACACGAGAAGAAGGCTCCAAAAGTGTTCACGATTGTATTCCAGTTTGTGGTTATGGTACTTATTCTCCAACAGGTCTAGTACCATGTTTGGAATGCCCTCGCAATAGCTATACTAGCGAACCACCTACTGGAGGTTTCAAAGACTGTCAGGCTTGTCCGGCAAATACTTTCACGTATCAACCTGCTGCTCCTGGAAAAGATAGATGTCGATCAAAATGTGGACCTGGTCAATACTCACCAACAGGATTGGCTCCATGTTCTTTGTGTCCTAAAGATTTCTATCAGACTGTGCCAGGACAAACTTATTGTAATGAGTGTCCGAGCAATATGATGACAGAAGGTATTGGATCCTCAGGCAGAGACGAATGCAGTCCAGTACAATGCAAGGATAATGCTTGTCAACATGGAGGTCTTTGTGTGCCCATGGGTCATGGAATTCAATGCTTTTGTCCTGCAGGATTCTCCGGTCGCCGATGTGAAATTGATATCGATGAATGTTCGTCACAACCGTGTTATAATGGCGGAACATGCATAGACCTTCCTCAAGGTTACAAGTGTCAATGTCCTCCTGGATATTCAGGTATCAATTGTCAAGAGGAGAGGTCCGATTGTTCCAATGATACTTGCCCTGCGCGTGCTATGTGCAAAGATGAACCAGGATACAAGAACTATACTTGCTTGTGCAGATCTGGCTACACTGGATTAGACTGTGATGTTACGGTAAGAATTGAATGTGATATCAATTAAGCACCTTTTTCATGTTTCCAGTTTTCGAAATGCGTGAATATTTTTTCATTCGAATTGTAGTGACCTGCTTACAGATCTTATCAGGGTAGTGATTCAATTCAAAATCTGAAAATCTCACCTGAACAGATTGGTATCAAATTGATGTTAATAGTGAATATCGAATGAAGAGAGTTGCATTTCGTGTAAAAATATTTAATTTCAATTGCAATTCAGTGCAATTGAGTTAAAAAATGACTGTGGTTCTTGTGAACATTTTTATATGTTGAATTCATGTCTGTTCATATAAAAACGTTTGTACCGTGTGAGTGGTTTTTTGAAATTCACTAAGAATTTTTGTAAATACTTGACGAGTATCGCACTGATGATTGCTTGAAAGCGCTTTGCAATTGGAATTGAATATTTTTACACGAAATACAACTCTCTTTATTCAACAGAATTGTTTCGTGTACACAGCCAATACAAATTACAACTTGATAGCAATTAACGGCCAACTTCGGGAATCAGGGGGACATGGGAAGTTGCAAATATTGGCAAATCTTCAGGAAATGATAAACATAATACATATCCAATCGTAGGAAATGTAATCTGATTTGAATTTGAAATTATTGAGACTCGCAGAGTAGTCGAAATATTTTTTATATCCATTCTATTCTACTTATGAATAGATCAACAGTAACTTGATATTACTAAAAGAAGGAAATATTGGATGGATATTAATTCTCAATATTGATTATTTCATTCGACATTCTGAGAACGAATCTTTTTGTTCCTGCTTGCTATGTGAAATTCTCACGCTAATATTCGAATATTTGCCATGATTCTTATATATCATGTTGAATGACTAGAGGAATATTTAACAAACATTTGCACAACTTTCCTTAGTTCTCCAGAAAACTCAAGAGATTGGAAATATTCATGTTCCACAACCTGAAGAGGATTGCTAAGCCAAATTCAACCTTTTTGACATGACATTATTTATGAAAACATCATTCGTCATTTCACAGATCGATCCATGTAGTGCAAATGGAAATCCGTGCAACAATGGGGCGACATGTGTTGCCCTCCAACAAGGCCGTTTCATGTGCGAATGTTTACCAGGATGGGAAGGCCAAGTATGCGAACATAATATAGATGATTGCGCCGAAAAACCTTGCCTTTTGGGCGCAAATTGCACGGACTTAGTAGCAGACTTCAGCTGCTCTTGCCCATCTGGATTTACCGGAAAGAGATGCCAAGAAAAAATCAACCTTTGCAGTAGAGCTCCATGTAAAAACGGTAGATGTGTCGACAAGTTGTTTTATCATGATTGTATCTGCAATCCTGGATGGACAGGAGAAAGTTGCGAATCTAACATCAACGACTGTCAACCAAATCCCTGTGAAAATGGTGGGCACTGTACAGATGCTATCGACGACTACTATTGTACTTGTGAACCAGGATTCACTGGGAAGAAATGTCAGCATACTATCGACTTCTGTTCCTCAGAACCATGTCAGAATGGCGCTTCGTGTACCAACCTGGTTGATGGATTTTCATGCAAATGCAGACCAGGCTTCGTTGGACTCCAATGTGAAGCTGAAATTGACGAATGCTTGAGTGATCCCTGTAATCCTGTTGGCACTGAGAGGTGTGTTGACCTGGACAATAAATTCGTTTGCATGTGTAGGGAAGGTTACACAGGAACTTCGTGTGAAATAAATATCGACGACTGTCAGTCAGATCCTTGTCTAAATGGAGGATCATGTAGGGATGAAGTTGGGAATTATAGATGTGTTTGTCAACCAGGATGGACAGGACCTAATTGTGATATGGATATCGGAAGTTGTCAGTTGAGACCTTGTCAGAATGAGGCCAAATGTATCAACTTGTTCCAGGACTACTTCTGTGTGTAAGTATGTCATTCAAAGAAAATTATTTCAGTGAATTCATCTCGAATTATGAACAAAAACTACTAGAAATATTATTGTTCAACGTAGGAACTGACAAATTGGAGCAACATTGAGTTCAAAACTATTTTACCAAATGAAAAAACTGGAAACCGAATTGAATCATACTCAAATCTCAAACAATTCGCGATTATCATAAAAATGAAAAAAAAATCATAGATATTGTACGCGTCACTTCCATCAAAAAATTCAAAAAGAGAGTTGAAATTAGACTACTCCGAACATTCTCTGCCTCCTAGTGAAGAAGTCTTCACGAATTTCTTTTTCGGATGACATCTAGATTTTTGCATAGTTTCACTAGTGGTCTTCTATATAACCTATCCTTAGTTTTCACGTCAACGAATACAAATGAGAATATAAAGTTGATAACAATTGAATCTTCACCAGTAAGACAACAAATAGTGAAATTACACTTCTCACCATGCGAATTATAGGTAAATTATGGGTGAACGATCACACAAGTTTATGCAGTTTACCACCTTTCATATAAAAATACCACTGAAAAATAATGAATGTGATTTTCGATTTTGAAATACCACGATTTGATTGGTCATCAAATGACGGTTCATGCAAATTATTATTCACTCCACAGATGTCCTTCAGGAACCGATGGCAAACAATGTGAGACTGCCCCAGAGAGATGTATCGGCAACCCATGTATGCACGGTGGGAAATGTCAAGACTTCGGATCTGGCCTGAACTGCTCCTGTAGTGATGGTTTCAGTGGAATAGGATGTCAATATGAATACGATGCATGCCAAGATAATGCTTGTAAAAACGGTGCTACCTGTACAAACCAGGCACCTGGTTTCAAATGTGTTTGTCCGCCAGGCTTCACTGGTAAATTCTGCGAAGAGGATATCATGGACTGCAAAGAGAACTCATGCCCACCAAGTGCAACTTGTATTGATCTTACAGGGAAGTTCTACTGTCAATGCCCCTTCAATTTGACTGGGGAAGATTGTAGAAAAAGTAAGTTTTTATGTTAATGATAGTAGGTCTCAGATCATAAGGAGTCCAGATTATTCAGGACAAATTTAATGAATTCATCACAAAAAATCGTTGGTCAATAATATTCAAGGTACAGTTGTACACTTTGAGTGGAATGAGTTGACCAATATCAATTATTTTGGTTCATTGAGATCAAATCTTTCTACTCACTGTTATATATAATCTTTTGAATGCATCTCTCGAGAGGCTCCATTTGAAGTATCCAGGAATATATTGTAGAGGTTGAATATCGAAGAAAAAGTGATACCAGGCAAGAATTTTCGGAAATTTATGAATGTATCAAGTGTATGGAACATTATTTCAGAGTAGTTACCAGAATCTTGTTTCCTACTAGAATATTACAAGGTATACAGTGATTGTATGATGTACCTTTCGAAAATCGAAGCATTAACAATAAGTATAATTATTACTATCGTGCACTCTTGAATTATATCAAATTTAAAATTGAAATTTTAAATCATATGGTATCGGAGAGGCTTCAAAAACCGAAAACTAGAATGCTTCCTTAATGGCTTTCATCTTGACCATGTTCAAGTCATCAGCATATAGAATGAAAATATATTCATTATGATAAAGAAAATTTCAATAGGGAAATATATGCCCCTTCTATTGAACGGCTCACCCTTTTATCGTTCAATTTGGCGATGTACATATTTTTGGTGGTTTTTCTCCGTAAATATTCTTTCAAACAATTTCTAAATTGTGCGAAGCATAAATAATCCTAATAATATAATAAACACCAGCACGAATATCGAACAATATAAACAGCTTCTGAAATATTTTCCAGCTATTTCAGTGGATTATGATTTGTACTTCAGTGATGCTACACGAAGTTCTGCATCACAAGTTATACCATTCTACACAGGATCGAAATCGAGTCTCACAATCGGTATGTGGGTACAGTTCACCCAAAAAGATGAAAATGGGATTTTCTTCACTTTGTACAGTGTGTCGTAAGTATTACATTTGATTTATCACCATTCTCCATGAATTTTGAATGACATTGCGACGAAATCGTTTATACTCTACTGGAATTTTTATATTCGACTATTCTTTGAATATCGACTCACGAATATATACTCGAATTTGAGTTTGATTTTCTATCGGGTTCCGAATGAAATCACACTGCATTCACTTCTAGATCCAAACATATGGCAAACGATAGAAGACCAATGATCCAGGCACACTCCAATGGTGTTCAAATATCTATTTTCCCTGATTTGCAAGACGTATATTTGAGCTATAAAGATTACACAACCGTGAATGATGCACAATGGCATCACTTAGCTATAATCTGGGATGGAGATAATGGTGGGGAGCTCAAACTCATAACTGAGGGACTAATTGCCAGCAAAATGAAGGGCTACGCTAGTGGAAGAAAATTACCAGAATAGTAAGTCAATGTGAGACTAAAGAAGAACAAATTGATGAAGATATCTATAAATTTTAGTGCTTGGGTGACTCTTGGGAAACCTCAAACTGGGAATCCGAAAGCTTACACAGAATCTGGTTTCCAAGGACATCTCACCAAAGTTCAGATTTGGGGTAGGGCTTTAGATGTGACAAATGAGGTACAAAAACAAGTGAGGGACTGCAGAACAGAACCAGTATTATACAAAGGTTTAATACTCACATGGGCCGGATATGAAGAAACACTTGGAGGGGTTGAGAGAATAGTGCCATCACACTGTGGACAGAGAAACTGCCCATCCGGGTACAAAGGTCCTAAGTGCGAACAAATGGAAGTGGACAAGATTCCTCCGAAAGTAGAGTACTGCCCGGGAGATCTGTGGATCATAACAAAGAATGGTTCAGCATTAGTGGTTTGGGATGAACCACATTTCAGTGACAATGTTGGAATAGCAAAAGTTATAGAAAAATCCGGCCATCGACCTGGTCAGACACTTTTATGGGGTATTTACCAAATCGCCTATGTAGCCTTTGATGATGCAGGAAATACAGCTACGTGTACTTTCAAGGTATCTGTTTTATGTAAGTATCACCTAGAAGAAAAATACGTTCTTGCAAAAATATCAAATTAAATTTGTTTCAGCTGACTTCTGTCCAGAACTCACTGATCCGGTAGGAGGATATCAATCATGCAAAGACTGGGGCGCTGGTGGTCAATTCAAAGTTTGTGATATTGGTTGTAATTCAGGATTGAGGTTTTCACAAGAGATACCACTTTTCTATACATGTGGAGCTGAAGGATTTTGGAGACCCACGTCGAATCCACACCTACCACTCATATATCCAGCATGTTCTTGTGAGTTGATAACAAACTAATCTATTGGTGTTCAATAATGTTCTTCATTATTTATATATATATATATATATATAAGATAGGTCAAGATAACTCTTGATATAATTCATTTTGTGTTGTGATCATAATCATGTCCCAATCTGATGTGAACTGAATTATCAGTGTATTATTATTATTCACCGATATATTTCTCCTCCTTTCATACATGGATTCCTCGAAATGATATACTGATTCGATTTTGTAGCAACAAAACCTGCACAGAGAGTATTCAGAATAGCGATGCTGTTCCCCAGTTCTGTTTTATGTAATGAAGCAGGACAAGGAGTGTTGAAACAAAAAGTTCGCAATGCTGTGAACTCCCTCAACAGAGATTGGAACTTCTGTTCGTTCTCGATTGAGGGCACAAGAGAATGTCGGGAACTCAAAATTGATGTCAAATGTGATCACCGATCTAACCGACAAACTAGACAAGTTAGTAGTGAGGAAGATGGTGGTACTTATGTGGTGAATGCCAGTGTACCAGTTGGAAAGTGAGTATCACCTTGAATACATATGAGAATATTTTTATTGAGTAATTGATGTCGATCTGATGAGAAGTTTTCAACAAAGTCTCATGATATGCATTCAGTATTCAGTATTTATTTATTTAACTACATCATATATAAACATATATGATTTTATGAGGAAATGCATTGCTCGAATTTGTGCAGAATTGAATTGCTCTCAATATGGAGTTATTTGGTTTCGAGGTGATAGGAAGGTTTCGAAATAAAATAAGATTTTGCAGTAGAACAGTACCTATCAAATAATTTATGCTATTAATTATGCTATTAATTGTGATTTGTGCATACTTTTCTGTTCACAAATATCATTCTTCCTATTTGCGAATTCAGCTTTTGTCTACTGAGAGTCCAGTTTTAATGTTGTGTTGATTTGTGTCTCGTCTTTTTTTAAGCTTATCTGACGTGTTACCTAAGTTAGTATGTTACAATATAGGCTCCTGTATTGTAATTGAACACTTCTTCAACTGATAAATTGATTGATTGATTGATATACCGATAACATTGAATGATTACATCCTTCATGAAAAATTATATTATAAACATTGGTACAATGTAGAATTCTTCAGATCTGAAAAAATGTGAGCAAATCTATATTGATTCATCCTGCTAACTCATTCATTATTGTATCCGTATCATTTAACCAACTATTAACGATATTCGAATATTGGGCCAATATAGATCTGATTTCCAGACAATATTCTGTGCTACCGAAATTTGAATTTTTTGACATTCGAGTAATATACCTACACGCCTATCGGTAATATCAATCGGTATCGACAGTCTGAGGGAGACCAATTTCAGGGGTGGGAACTTTTAAAATCTTTTCGTCTCATTGGCTCTGTTTTTAGAATAGTTGTAGGTAAACTCGCACATCCTGTCACTGGCACTGGCTTTTGGCTTGTTCTGCAACTTCCATCTTCGTTGAAAATTGCCATCTTTGGGTGCTCATTGAGTAATATAGTGAGGGTCGAAAATGTTGCAATATATATGTAACATATTCATCATAGCTTTGTCACGAATATTTTATACTCGATATACTTCCAAACTTCTGAATGGTGTGAAGGAGAAAGTAAACAATAGAAATTTCGATCATAAGATTAGAGTACCATTATTTAGACATTGTCAAGGAAGTTTGTTTAGGAAAGTTGGAGATTTGAAATCACAGCTCTCTACGCATCAGAAAAATGTTCTTATTGTTTGAGGTTTGAGTTTCCAAACAATACTCCTAAGAGAGAATCCTCTCCCATCATGAGGAAAACATTTTGATGCAAAATTTGGTCCATTCATCATCATCAAAAACTTATCGTTTGTTGAAAAACGTTTCAATTCGTGCAGGTCATTGGTGCACGTTTTCACACCATTTCAAAGCTTATTTTGATGATACGAATGGAAGTGTTTCGCAATGCTGCAACGTCTTTCAAGAATGAAATTTTCGGAAAAATCGATAATATTATACATTATACATATATATTATACATATATATTATACATATATATATTATACATATGGTGCAAACTCTTCGACCCTCACTGTATACTATGAGTTTTTAGATGTCTTATAAATTTTGTGGTAACATAATCATGTACTTTTCCTCTCATTTTAATGACCACATACAAGAACAAGTTGTAATATTCGTTTTAGAGATTCTCCAAATATTGCAATTTCTCAGAGTATTTTCTTTTCACAGTATTTCCTAGTCACTATTTGTGATTCCTTCTTATAGTTGCACGATTTTAGTTTAGTATTAGTATTAGTTTAGTTGAATGTGTAGAAGTAGCATGTCCCTTTCATTGTAGAAATGCCCGTCAAGGAAGGCAATCATCGAGTGACACGTACAACATTGAAATCACATTCCCGGCGATAAAGTAAGCATGCAATGATGTATCTCATTATAATATATCTCAAGAATGGGAAAACGTTTGTCAATATAACGAAATATGTTCAGCAAAGGATTGACGATATAACACTTTTTTTATGTTCATCTGGTTAATAATCACCAATTCTGAATCACCTACCATTTAGGTAGGTGATTATGGTCTACTACTCAAAGTCAATATTTTCAATATATATTCCTTATCTGTTTCTGGTGAAAGTTCTTCCAGTGATTACTTGATAAACGTATTCCCACTGAAAGGTATACAAGTAGGAAGTGTGCATGTAGGCAGTGGTTTATTTTATCATTCACCCGGTATAGCCGATTATTGTATGCTATCAAAGTTTGTAAAATGCATTTCTAACTCTTTTCGAGTATTATTACAGACAATGCATAAAAACAGAAACATAAACTCCTTCAATTACCTAGTATATCTAATTGACCTTCCAGAAAAAATGGAGAATTGAATATTTCAAAATTCATGATGTTTTTATATTGATCAGGAGAATGTTTTCCTTCTCTTGATTCATGTATTGGAAATTATTCCGTTAATTGGTTGGATGTGTTAGAAACTATACCTATGCTACATTCACATTTTTGCTTTCGTCCAAATATATATTCCTGAAATTTGCAATCACCTTTACAAACCTGTACCTACATGAATAAATGGAAAAAATGTATCATTCATCATTGATATTATGTTCTCAAAATCAGATGATTCTCAATGTCTACAGTAGTGTTAGTCTAAATGAATATTTTTCCATATATCACAGATCGTAGCGATAATTTTTTTTTTTTTTACTATCAGACAAAAATATTGAAACTTGTAAACATGTATATAGAATATATCTATCACTTCAAGTATTTTACAGAGAATGATAGCTCCAAATGGATATTTTTAGTATGAATGGAAGATCTCAAAATCTATATTTACCATAGATTCAACTCGTCATATGTTGATCATGTTCAATTAAATTCCTTGAATGAAATATTCAATAATTTAAATCAATATTTCATTATCACGCGATACTGGAAATTGAATTCAACATTCAAATCGAAATCATTACATTTTATAGTGATCCCGTTATCCACTCTAATACAAATGAGAGGTCATCTGTTAAATCACTCATGGAGAAGTTAATTCTTGAAGAAGACCAATTCGATGTCGGTGATATTTTGCCCAATACAGTACCCGATCCGTCTTCGCTAATTCTCCAATCCGACTATGCCTGTCCTGCTGGACAAGTTGTTATGGCCCCAGACTGTGGTAAGTTTTGTCCGCAATTTTTTTCTTGATCACGCGAAAGAAATTATTCATACTTACTGATGTTTAGTTTTATGATCTCCATCCTTCCTCGATGGCCCAATAAGTATTTTCAACAACACAATGAGTATTTTTCTTCATCCAATTAGTGAATGGTATCTTCTTCACGTTTCAATATAGTTGAAGATGTTTCATTTATGATCATTTTGTTACAGTACCTTGTGCCATTGGAAGCTACTTTGACAAAAATACGAAGACTTGCATTTCCTGTCCTCAGGGATACTACCAAAGTGAATCTGGTCAATTGCATTGTACCCAATGCCCAGTAATAGCAGGAAGACCTGGAGTAACAGTCTCGTTGGGGGCTCGCAGTGCAGATGATTGTAAAGGTATGTCAATGAAACAATAATCTATATTATTATTTCTAAGTTGATAATAGGAAGAGAGGTACTGAAATGATACTAATAAGGTGGACTGTTTCAAAATCAGATTATTTTGCCTCTCCGCATCCATCAATATGAACATATCCATCCAAGCATTCATAAGCTTATGTTACCTTATTCAAAAGTTGACGTGAATTTTTCTGTTGGTACCTGCTCCGTTCATTTCATGTTGTACATCACATCATCAAGTAATATTTCATTTCAGTATCTATATAATTATGCGATAATGTCAAGTAATTCAAGTGATACGCATAATGAAGAGCGAAAAGACTCACTTCACCGCGTTTCTAATAATAAGAATGTAAAATATTAATGATTCTAATATATTTGTACTGACGATCTATCTCAAAATGTCAAATGTCAATATCCATGAATTGTCTGAAGAATACGTTGACATCCAGTATCTTAGCGCTATAGGACACTAGGGTCCAAAGCTTCCAATTCTTCTACTATATTCTCTAACTCTTTCCACCTCTCGCTCTCTCCCATCAGTTTCGATTCCTATCTCATCATTTTCATCTGAAGATATATGGCCAACGCTTCCTTGGCCTTTTTTTCTTTCTTTTTCCTCTATGACCCTCTTCTGGCATTTTCTTCAACCATCGATTTCCATTCATTCTTTCTACGTGTTCTAACCATCCCACTCGTTGTGCTCTTTCTGGCTGGTTGAACCCTTATTCTTGGTTCATTGTTTCAACAATATCATACACAATTATATTTTGATTTTCTTTCAGAACGGTGTCCAGCTGGCAAATACTACGATCATGAAACTGGATTGTGTCGTAGCTGCGGCCATGGCTTCTATCAACCCAAAGAAGGATCATTCTCCTGTGAAATCTGCGGTCTGGGTAAGACCACAAGAACCAATGAAGCTGTCTCAGTGAAAGAATGCAGAGATCAATGCGGTAACGGTATGCAATTAGCTCTAGATGGGAAGTGTGAACCATGCCCAAGAGGAACTTACAGAACACAAGGTAGATTCTATATGGAATTATGCAACCCTGTTTATTTCAATCAAATTGAATAAATTACTGTATAGCCTGACGATTCTGCATGATAATAATGAATATTCTGTTCAGAGTGGATATTCATAAATATTTCAGAGAACTATTATTGACCGATTTTTGATGTTCCAGGTATAGAATCAGCATGTGTGGCGTGTCCAATAGGAAGGACTACTCCTAAGATGGGAGCAACTACAAATGAAGAATGTTCGTTGCCTGTATGTCCGCCAGGAACTCATCTGAATGGAACTCTGAATAGCTGTATACCCTGTAAGAAGGGATATTATCAGTCCGAGTCACAACAGACGACATGCACTCCTTGTCCACCGAATATGAGCACTAAAGGAATTGGAGCCGTGAGTTGATTAATTTACCCCTCAGTAGAAATGCAGATCAAATAAAATATAATTGAGTACTAAACATATCCTTTACCTTCTTTCGATCATGAAATTCCATATGGTCCTTGAACCTCCATTTTGTACAAAAATGAAGAATTTATGGATATGGAAACTCTTAAATTGACATAAAATCAAAGTTTTAATCTGTTTATCACGACCTATGATTTCCAAAAATATTGAAAATTTCATTGAAAAATATTTCCATGATAGTTTTGACCGTAGAAGAATGTATGTATAGTGAAAAACGCCTAGATTCATTTTCGATATCGAAATCAGTAATTCAATTCATATATGGTACCAAGAAGACATCAAATTTTCAAACTTCTTCTATAAATCGACAATATCTGCTATTCGAGAACTCGTTGGCACTCCTTTCTTTTGTTTTCAAGAAAAACACGAAATCGTATTTTCATATAATAGTTTTCGTTTTGTGTAAATCATTTAAGATATTCTGATTGTCCGAGTATAAAAATTTCAAATTCTACGTTCATTTCTAGTCATGTTATGGCTACAATTATTTTTTCAATATTCATATTTCAAAGTCATGCACATGTGTTCATTCTAGAAGAGAAATGTTTGCCCTTGTGATGCGAATGACATCTGGGATGATCAAATACTAATCCTTTTATCTTGATCTTCGTTTAGTGAATGAAAGTAGCAATAGTTCCATGTGTATATAATTTTATAATTTCCTGGCTGTGTCAATGTTTTTGTGAAATATTCACCTCCATCATCGTAGTATATTATATTCCGAATTCACAAATATGTTGTTGCTGGACTCCCCCAAAGTTAAAACCGCATTCCACGCTGACGAATTGGTTTTTTTGATCACTTTCATAACATTTGTTTGCTTTCAGATGAGTAAGACAGAATGTAATAACCCCTGTGAAATGAAAGATGCTGAAATGCATTGCGATAAGAACGCCTACTGCCTTTTGATACCAGAAACCAGTGACTTCAAATGTGAATGTCGACCGGGATTCAATGGAACAGGGGAAGAATGTTATGATGTATGCGATGGCTATTGTGACAACGAAGGAACATGTGTCAAGGATATCAACAGTCAACCAACTTGTAGATGTATAGGAAGTTTCACTGGCAAACACTGTACTGAGAAGTCTGAATTTGCATACATAGCTGGTGGTATTGCTGCATCAGTGATTTTGATCATATTCATCGTGTTACTGATTTGGATGATTTGTGCAAGGTATGTTTATGAATATCATATTTAACAACTGTTGAAAACCATTCCACCTAACCTAAGAAGATATTGCTCTTTCTTAGTCCAAAAGTCCATGAGAATTATCACACAGTCAGGCGTTTTTTCACTCATGAGGTGAAGATGAGATGGAGTCAATTTGTCGGCCGAATGTATAAGAGTCTAATTTAGTACAATCTCCAGAAAACTCTATCAGTCAAGTGATAGTCTCTACTTGTCAGGTTGCTATGTCAAAGTGACAAAATATGAAATAAAAAATCCCAAGGTCAAAATCTGCGGGAGAATTATGTTTCTTCCATCACATATACATATTCACAAAATTATAATATTTCAGTAGTTAGCTTTATGAATTTCGATTCAGTATGTAATCTGAACAACTATTCGAAGAATGAGAGTGGTAAAAATGTATTATTCATTTTTCCAGAGCCAACAGGAGAAAAGAACCTAAGAAACTTCTTACTCCAGCAACTGATCAAAATGGATCTCAGGTCAACTTTTACTATGGCGCCCCAACTCCCTATGCTGAAAGCATAGCACCAAGTCATCATTCTACTTATGCTCATTATTATGACGATGAAGAAGACGGGTGGGAAATGCCTAATTTCTACAACGAAACATATATGAAAGAAAGTCTTCATAATGGCGTGAATGGAAAAATGAACAGTTTAGCTAGGTCAAACGCTAGCATTTATGGAACGAAAGATGATCTATATGATAGGCTCAAACGACATGCCTATCCTGGCAAGAAAGGTAATGAAATCGATTATTAGACAATCAAATGATCGATAACATATATCTCAGCCTCATGAAGAAAAATGATTTGCTTATATTTTGTCAATAATTAGCAACATGTGATTAATATTCATAGTGAAACCAGTCGCTCTAATGATAAAAGTTTTAGTACCTATGTATTTTTCACAGTCTGAAGTAGCTTTTAATAATCATAATCAATGATGAAATACCTAGATTGAAGTTGATACTTAATAGGAATACGTTTTTTTTTTCAATATACAAAAATCATTTTTTAGAGGATGATTAACAACTGAAACGATTCGACTTCATACGACTTTATTTTCTCAAGTCACGTATGTCTGAGCGAATAGTAGATCTAGTAGATTATCTGCAAAATGGAATGAGTGAACAGATAGTTTCCTGAGAAAAGCAAGCACTTTGGGATGATTATTGGTAGTCAAAAGAAACTTCAACATTCAATCGTGGTTATATAAGAATGGTGAAGTCTTCATGTTAACCTTCATGTAATAATCTATGTATCATTGTGAGCATCAAATTTCCCACGATTTTTCTAGATGTAGATTCAAACCAATGGATGTTAAACTTATGCCACTTCAGAAGGTGTACTAGATAATTCATTATTATTAGTGTGTCTTCAGTTACAACTATATGTTCAGAAGATGTCAGCGTTTTTTTATATACCTGCACACGAGCTGAAATTTTTTTTTTTTTTTCATCTGTGGACAACACGAAAGGGAAACCTATGATGTTCGAGGAACATCGTGTTAGCCAGCGGTGGAATTTTGGGAAAGAAGGAAGGTGTTGGAATTTTTCTTGAATGTTTGGAGGTTGTAAGCATCAGGAAAGACTTCACTAGGCAAAGAATTCCACAACTTTGCCGTTCTATTGATGAATGATGCTTGGTATAGCGATGTTCGACAGGTCTCGAGCCTGACAGTGTAGGGGTGACCAGCTTGAGCTCGTCTGGTTTGTCTACTAGGAATCACGCGTGGTGGCATAATAGATGATATTTCCGTTGAGCACCGACCGTGAAAGTACCTATAAAAAAGGCAGAGATCGCCGACCTTTCTACGATGATCTAGAGAGGTCAATGATTTGGTGAGTGTTGTATCATCGACTAGGCGAATAGCTCTCTTCTGAATTGAATCTAAGAGCTTAAGCGTATGTTTGGGGGCTGAGCTCCAAACATGTGAGCAGTACTCCAGGACAGGTCGAATTTGTGCTTTGTAGATCATAAGCAGTTGCTGGGATGTGAAGTATCTCTTCGCACGGAAAAGAAAACCGAGTTTTTGTGAAGCAGTCTTCGCAATGGACCTCACATGATCGTCCCATGAGAGAGCACTGTTGGTGGTGACACCCAGCAAGGATATTGACGACCTCATAGGAACAGTGGTACCCGACATCATTAAATTGGGCATTGTGTGATCAGCCTTCTTGGTGAACATACAAGCTTGAGTTTTAGTTGCATTGAACTGTACTAGATTCTTAGATCCCCATTTCAGAATTCTTGTCAGATCCTCATTTAAAGCATCAACCTGTCTTCGCCTTGCACCTCTGGCCTCATTGGATGATATAGGGGCTCTAGAGGAAAAGGCGGAATGAAGTGTACTATCATCCGCAAAGCTATGAACTGGGCTAGAGGTCACATTCAACAAATCATTGATGTGGAGCAAAAACAAAGTTGGTGCCAAGACAGAGCCTTGTGGAACACCAGCATTGATCGTCATTGTATCAGACGAGACCCCGTCTACCACCACGTAGAGTGATCTATCTGCAAGAAAACTCGATAGTAAAAGACACAGTTGGGGCGGCAAACCATATGACGGAAGTTTCGCTAGGAGGCCTTGGTGCCAAACTCGGTCAAATGCTTTGGAGATATCCAAGGCTACAGCCAGAGACTCCCCATGTTTCTCTATTGACACCTGCCACTTATGTGTCACATAGGCAAGCAGATCTCCAGTTGACCTCTGGTGACGAAAGCCATATTGCCGGTCGTTCACGATTCTTGAGCTCTCTAGATATCGGATGAGCTCGATGTTGATTGCTTTTTCCATTACTTTAGAGATCACAGATAGTAGTGCAATCGGTCTATAGTTGTTAGGGAGTGTTTTCTTGCCCTTCTTTGGAATCGGTTGGACCCTAGCTTTCTTCCAGTTAGAAGGAAATACGCCGAGTTTGTACGAAAGGGTGAACAACCTGCAAAGAACTGGTGTTAGTTCCGGGGCACATTTCTTGAGAACAATAGGCGGTATTCCGTCAGGCCCCATAGCCTTCTTGACGTTGAGGCTAAGCAGAATGTGTCTGATTGTGCATTGCCGGAAGACAATTTCCGGCATACGGTTATCGATGGTAGCGACTTTCGGAAGTTCCTGGCCTCGTGGATCCAAGGTAGAATTGTCTGCAAACATTTTGGCGAAGGTGTTGGCTTTTTCATGAGGTGTTATAGCCAATGTATTATCATCCTTTGTGAGGGGAGGAAATGAGCTAGAAGTGAAATTTCTCCCGATTGCCTTGGCAAACGTCCAAAATGAACGGGAACCATTTGGACACTCTATGAGCTTCGATCTTATTTTCGTGTTGTATGCCTCTTTAGATTCATCTATCGTTCGATTGCATGTATTCCTAGCTTCAACATATTCAGCTCTAGTTTGAGGGCTTGGGTTTCTGCGCCAACGACGGTATGCTGCTTGCTTCAGTGCGACAACCCTAGAACAGGTTCTATTGAACCATGGTTCACCAGTGGTTCGTGATTTGGTGCTATGTGGTATGTAAGTTTCCATTCCCAGCATGATGATTTCCGAGATCTCTTCAGCACATTGCGTAGGATCTCCCGATTCAAAACACATTCTCCTCCAAGGAAACTCAGAAAAAAACATGCGAAGGCCATCCCAGTCGGCTGAATTGTAATGCCAAACAGTGCGTGGGGGTGTTGGACTGGTTCGCGGAGTGATGTAAGGACATATCGTGGAGATGAGTGTGTGGTCTGAGTTTCCTAATGGTGCACGGACTTTCACTTCATAGGGTTCCGGATTGTTAGTGAGGAACAGGTCGAGCGTATTGGCATAATGATTGCTGATATCAGGGATCCGAGTGGGTTCGTTTATCAGTTGCTCAAGACCATAGGTGATAGCGAAAGCCTCAGCCAGACGTCCTGCGTCGTCTGTTTTGTTCGAGAATTTGAGCCAGGTGGAGTTGTGGACATTGAAATCCCCCATGATGATGATTTCAGCTGCTGGGTGATTCTGTTGGATGAAATCAAGTTTCAGAGAAAGGAATTCGAAGAGGTCACCAGGAGTTGGTTCGTTTGGTGATAGATAAAGGCAGCAGATGAACTTTGTCTGTTTGTGGTTATCGATCTTGAGCCACATTACATCGAATTCTTTCGGTTCCAGTTCCTCCTCACGATGGCATGAGAGATCATTTCTGGAAAAGAGACATAAACCTGCTCTGAATCTGAAACGGGTATGCAGCTCATATCCAGGGCAGAGCATATAGGTCGTATTAGTTGATGAGTTGACCTGCGTCTCAGTTAAAGCCAGTATATCTGGTTTCTCAGCCTGTAGATGGTAATGAACATCGTTTATATTTTTGTTCAGACCTCGGATGTTACAAAGGTCTATTTTTAAATTCAGATGTTTCGATGGTGAACCCCCTCGAGCACCTCTCGCCCGGAAATCCGAATGGAGAGGTATTTTACTTCCGGAGTGTTTTACCCTAGGAGAATTCATCATCTAGATTTTTCTTCAGCTGAAATGGGCGGTTTGGGTTGGGAAGAAGGAGATAGGGTATGGGGATATGACCGGAAGCATCGACCAAATACTGAAACATGGGAGTTACCCATTTCACAGCACCTCTGTCGATGTGGTGGTGTCGCACCGGGCGATGATGGGAACCATCATCTTCCACCTATGGGTATCCATTTAGTCGCCTTTCACGACAGGCAGGATTTACCATGGGGAAATTCTTGATCCGTCCCCATACGGGTTGAAATACTGTCATGGAATGACATTTCACACAAAAGATTGATCTGCGTCAATTAGTAGTATGTACGATTGTAGAAGAAATTATATCCCACGGTTGTTCACTAGTACTGCCGATATTATTGGAATTGTAATAATTTGATAAAGTACCTTGGAATCCAGCAGGGCTGAGCCTAGGGTATCTGCGGTTCAGGTGCATGAATCAAATTTATCGCGCCGTTAGAAAAATGTTGCAAAAATTTTATTGCATCAATTTTTGGAATATTTGTTTGAAAACTTCACAGTGCAGATATCGCCGATCTAGCATTTTTATTAAATCAGTTGCAGGTTCTACTCCATTGAAAACAGGGAAAACTATCAAAAACCCATTTTTCGAAGTTGAATAACGAATTAACTATTAAGTCACTATCCACAATTACAATCACAACACTGAATAGAAGTTAATACTGTCAGTCAACTATAAAGAATATTTCGCAACCTTGGCTTTTTAGTTCTCATGTTAATTGCATCAGAAGATAAAGCAAACTTTGGCCGAGTTATTTTTTCATCCTATTCATATGCTCCACTAAACTGGAAAATGAAAAAAAAATCTGTATCAGAATAGACGAAATCCCAGCATCAAATATATCATTTAGCGACCTGATGAAGAACAATTGAAGAGCTTGGAGGAAGATGGTAGAAAGCCACATGTTCTCATTTCTGAGTTATTTTAACTTTTATATTTTGAGCAAGTCCTGAAACCGTAATAATCAACCATACACAATACTGCTTCTGAAGTAATATATTCAAATATAAATGCATCGAAATGTGGAAACAAAATGGAAAAAGTCAATGGGTAACAGAAACCGAGTCAACTTTGTTGAAAAAAAATGTGAATTATTGCCTTTTGCAACATGAAAATTAGACCCTATTCACTATATTTTTTAACGTAATATGAATTTTCAATATAGTCTTGAACTCATCTTCTGCTTTTTATGTTATTTTCTTCATCATCAAGATTAGGATGTTCAATATTATCCTCACACCTACTGAACTTTTCGACGCCATGTTGAGTCATGTACAAATGGCTATGCAAGAACGAATTTTTTATACCACCCTGGTGTCTGCTTGCACCTCTTTGCACGGCTCGGCCCTGCGATCCAATGAATCCACAATATTCATATCTTAGAATGCCGTTCCATATTAATGGTCGATTAAATTTTTTTCGGAAAGATATACAATTGATTTTTATAAACTGTACAATACACCTCTTCGTAGATAGAATACTTCTTACTAACATACACTAACTTTTTCAGATAAAAGTGACAGTGACAGTGAAGGTCATCAATGAACTAATCTGGTCAATTTCAAATGCTCAAGTAGCAAACAAGTATCTAGTGAATAATGTTGTTAACAGTAAGTGTTTAGTACCATATATTATAGATATCATCAATAAAACGACATATATATAGGTAACGAAGATAATTCGTGGTCAAATACGATTTAGCATGGTTAATTTCATTCTGTTTTTTATATATAATGACTTTTTATAGACCTGAACTGACAATTTCCATAGGCATTTACTTCGGCAGTAATCTCAATTTCCTGAGTATTTTTGAAATCATTGGAACTCCAGGCCAACAAACGATACAGGTCTATGGAATGGCAATATATGATACGTTTATGAATACCATTAGCTAGATTAGTCCTCATGTTGAAAATGAAAAATGATGGTCAGATTTTATACCGTCTTGGTCAGCTTGGGATAATGGCTGAACTTGGTGACATTCCCGACAGTCAAAACTCAATTATCCAACCAGATTATTATGTCACGAGTTTATTAGCAGAAACTAGAATACAAATTTCATTCAATTCTGTACGATTCTGTTTTATGTTGGACGATGACTAACTATATGAATTAATATCTATTCATATAAGAGTTTCCATCTTTTTATGAAAATGCAGACCAATGATGTTGATTATGTCCAATATTTAGATATGATTTGCATTTTGTATGAAAGTGACCGTCATAGTCTTCATGATTTGACCACAAATTCAACTTGATATGTTTACTGTATAATATTAACAATAATGATTTGTGAGTGTTGAGTAGTATTTATGATAGAATTTAATTGATTGAATAATGAAATATTCCAGAGTAGTGTAAGGAACTATCTTCCTTCTTTTTCATTCTCAAAAATTATCGAATGAAACAAGTTCATGATAGTTTTATTGAACGTATCTATCGCCCTTTTCAACTTCCAGAGATTTGTCGAAAGAAAGAGTATTTTTTTCTATAACAGAATATTATGATCTGGATTTGTTCATACGATATAATAACCAATTTGTATTGTATATTAAGGGAATCGATGAATGATAATAGTTTCCGAAGATAAAAATATTATGAACTGTTTCAGCGGGATTCTCAAAAGTATGTATATATATATGATCATATTTTTTTTTGTTAATCAGAAATTGATTCTCAACTGATACTTCTTGTGGGTCGATATTCCAGTGACAAGTAATAAAATTATTCTTCTAGTGTTTTATATTATATATTTTGTTATTTCATTATGTTTCATGAAGATGTTGCTTATTTGTATTTTATTGTACAAGATCGATATTTATATTACTATACATTTGAATTCTCATTGTAATCTGGATATTTGATTCTTGTTACTATAGTTTTGTAATTATTGGTGAAATTCGGGGTGAATGACAGAAGGATGTAAGTTTTTGAGAGCGATGAAAGAGAGTGAATATTTTATACTTTTCTAAGAATGACTGAACAATAAATATAAAAATAAGTTATACCTATTCGTATTCCATCCGTTCCGTATAATCCACAGTATCTACATGCGTCTGATATGATTCATTTTTTACCATTTCCTAAGTAAAGCTTGAGTTCCAAAATTTCATAAAGAATTGGTTCATGTCCTTTTCGAACCTTTCCTTTCTCAATCTGTTATAATATTCCAGCACTAGTTTCTATATTTATCCATACTGAGCATATATCTATACAGTGACGGCTCCTGCCCTTAGAACTTGGGTCGGCCGGTTTTGCTCTAGTTGGTCAATTTCGTTTTTTGTTTTTGTTGATAAACATCACATGATAAAATAACAGTTTCTGCTAGTATAGTATATCTGCTCCTCTCAATAAAACGACTCCAAGCGAAAATAGTCAAAAAAAAACAACTTGATTCTAAAACAGAAAACGCAAATCAATTATCTTGAAATCATAACGTAAACTCACCAATGTATATCGTGTCAATAGCATTCAAATGTTTAATCACCACTGCACTGCTGAAATGCAACACTGACTAATGATCCATTCACTCGTTTTTCTACACGAGCCTTTCCAAAAAAAAGGAATTACCCCTAATGGACGATGCCTTAAATTTGCGAGTCGAATACGGCTAGCCGTCCCTTGTCCGTATTCATTCATGAGATGCGATATACTATTATATGTATAATATAACTGCTACATGTGTCGTTGCATGAAATAGATCGAAAGTTCTACATTTTCATCAGCAGAGCCTTCTATGATGTTTTCAAATACTTGACTCTTGGACTGTTGCAATTTGTTTTGCAGCAGTACAATATTCGGTGTATGAAAAATTATTGTCGCTCTCAACAGAGAATGGAAGGTGAATAAACACGGATTTGAACGTTGAATGAACTTTAAATTATTATTAACTAGGAAATTGGAAATTCAAGTAGATATCGAATTTGATACAAGTAATTTTTGGCTGAATTATTCCGTGGTTGTCAAACTAATATCGGCTGGCCGGCCGTATTGTCATGAGCTACGCGAGGTTTTCAACGTGGCGTCCTGACGATGGGAAAACCATATGTCGTATAGGACCTGAATTAGTTCGTTATTTTCGGTACACGTTCGCTCTCCTGACTGACCCAAACGTTGGAACTTATGTAATTCATAATAAATGCGCCCTTTGCCTTTGAATTCCATGCACTGGCATTGTCCTTTCAATCATACATGGATATGATGATTGGAAAAACATTGGGATGATACTACTTCATAATAAACGTTGAATATTGTGAATCGGTTTTGAAAAAAAATTATTTCATCATATAGTTCAGCCTTCTTTCCCAACTAATCTGGTACGGCCCGGCCGACCCTGCCGTCCCTGACGAGCCGTCACTGTATCTATATCACGAAAAGAATGATGCTTATACTGCACCTTTTTGTGATAATGGGTGATTTTCATTTCATAATCAACAAATGGGGTCAGAACATGATACAGTACCTCTATATTGCTCTCTAACAGATCTGCAATAGTCAGCAGTTTCTAAATCCCTAAACAATTTTGCTTGATGCAAGATTTTTCAGAAGATAGTAGAGCGGCATGGGCTAACATCCATCAGCATCTAATGTTTCGATCGGCAGTCTACCCGTACAGCCTGTCAGCCTTGATAACAGCGTTTCATTACATATTACGGTTTATCAATGAGAAGGTCAGTAGATTTGAAGATTATACAATCAGTTGTGTATTCAGATGTCCATTCAAGAGTAATTGCCTATGTTATGTTGCTTCTCAATCAACGATCAATCAAGATAAAAAATCCAAAACACAAGGGGATTGTCCAGAAAACTTCAATTTTGTCGTGATCTGTCATGAAATTCAGATACTTAAAAAAAACATTATTTCAGAATCTATATCCTTATTGGTGCTAAGTCAGTTGTTGTTATTATATATTTTCAATTACTTATCAAACTCAGTATCTCTCAATACCATTGTCATCTGAGGATGGCGTAGGAATAAAAGTGGCTCTGGTGAAACTTTTCGGAATTGGGAAGGCATAAATTCACCAAGAGTCACGGCCTCAACGGAGCCTTGGGGCCAAACTCGGTAAAAAACTTTTGAGATATCCAACACATCCACTTTGAGAACGGGAATGCCATTTAACTGTGGGGTGAAGCGGAGACGTTTTGATCTTCTTGATACCCAATATCTCAATATTGCTACCACAGAAAATCCTTCTTTGTACAAGTCTGATATATAGGTATCATCACTTTCTATTGGCTGATCGAACAGTTGTTTTGTTCAATTTGAATTGTGCTTGAAACATAAACCTCATCGAAAGACAAAACATACAGCCGTTTAGATTCACTAAATTCTTCATCAACGGAAGGACACTTAATGCATATGTTGTAATTTTTTGTCATTGCAATTCTTCATTAGTTCTATCCTGAAGAATAGGAAGGAACACCGATTAGATTGAATATGAAAGGACGCCTTCCAGTTAGTTTTAGGTAACAGATCAGAAAATGGTGATGGGCACATTACGCGCAGGTAATTACCTCAGGACTACAATCTTTGAAGTTTGTAGAAGGGCCTCAGGTACAATTTTAATTGAAACATTTTCATGTGCGAATAAACAGTTAGTCTTTGCATGAATTAGTGTAATTCTCGGTCCCAAGTGGCACAGCAAGTTTTAATATATATCTAATTGGTAATTATTTTTTTTAAAGAATATTCTTGTATTTGTTAAATACAATAGATCGTTCATTTCTTCCCCATTTTTCGTTCTTCGCTACAATCTTAGAATTTCGAAGAGTATCTGTTATTTTCCGTATTGGATCTTCACTCAATAATGGTGGTAACTCTGAACACCTCTCACAATATCTGTAATTCTTCTGTAGAGTCATCCCAATGTAGGAATTCTACTTCCTGGATTTTTGTTAATTTTGCTCTGACTGGATTTCCCGAATATTGTAGAGATTCTCATTCCACTTGTATATATTTCCATTCACTTCAATTTGTTCCAATTCCACCAACAATTCACTCAAAAATTCTCTCGCCGGTTGTTTGAAAATATTTTTTTTTAAATTCATTTCATCATATTGTTGATATTCAATATATACATGATAATCAGGCTGTGTTGTACTGGTATTAACAAGGAAAGTAGGTAGGTAGTTATTTTCTTTCCAATATGGAACAAAAATTCTGCATTTTTTTTCTCTATTTTATCTGGAAAATTTTCATATGATTTCATATTCCACCTATATGTAACAATATAAATCAATCAAATTCGATGTCAACAACTATTCTAAAAAATAAAGTAGAAGTTTTTATTATTATTTGATAGAACTTGGCACCCACTTCTGAAAATTGAATATGAAAATGGAAAACTCAATATCAATCAATGAAAAAATCACCACCAAATTGTCACTTTTCAGTGTCAAAACCGACATATGGACAAAAATTTTGCGAAGAGAAAAATATTTTAATTGTGTTGAGAACGGGAGCAGATTTGGTTCCGAAACGTACACCAAGATAAGAAGAGGTTTCATTCTTATTAAATATGTATATTTGTATTTCCAAATTTTTCAAAAACAAGGTGTCACTGACAAAGAGAGATTTAGTCTTTTAGGTATCTGAAGGTTTAATTTCAAGCGCAGTGACATTTTGGGGCAGATCACAAAATCTGTTCTTACTACAAAACAGAGTTTACTCACCTTTTCTCAAATTTCTTTCATGTCTGCACTCCCTTACCAAACTATACAGATATTATATTAATTAAACTGTGCCCTTACTCACTTTTGAAATAACTATTGAATTTCAGTTCCTTTTCTATTCTCATTATAATTGTTTTTTGCATGAAGCGATGACACAACTTGGTAATACGATTACAATAATGAACAAACTACACGTGTATGGATAGTACGAAAGCGCTGAACGGACATGATGACTTTTTTTTCAATTGCCAGTTTGAACTGGCAATTAGCACTAATTGTCAGTTCAAACAGGCAATTAGCCATAAATGCTAGTTCAAACTGGCAATCAGCCCTAATTGCCAGTTCAAACTGACAATTAGTCATAATTGTCAGTTCAAACTGGCAATTATAAAAAAAAATCATAATGTCTGTTCAGCGCTGAACGAACATGATAATGTTTTTTTTATAATTGCCAGTTTGAACTGGCAATTAGGGCTAATTGCCAGTTTGCCAATTGGCAATTAGGGTTGAATTCCAGTTTAAACTGGCAATTAGGGATAAATGCCAGTTCAAACTGACAATTAGGTCTAATTGTCAGTTTGAACTGGCTATTATGGCTAATTGCCAGTTTAAACTGACAATTTGAGGCTCATTGTCAGTTCAAACTGGCATTTATTGCCATTATTCAAATGGCATTTATTGCCAGTTCAAACTGACAGTTAGTGCTAATCGCCAGTTCAAACTGGCAATTATAAAAAAAAAGTCATCATGTCCATTCACTGCTTTCGTAGGATATCCTAAGGCACTAATGAAATTAGTTTGTGAACAAGTAAGTTCACATTGCATTATGCGCACAGATGAACGAATCAACGAGATTGCGCTTTCTACTAATGGTTTCGGAATGTTTTTTTTTTTCAATGAATGCAAACAAACCTCCTATCTCAGGGCCAAAGCAGAGATCAGACTGCCTCACTAGGAACACCATGGTACTTTCTATAAAGAGCTCCATACACCTCGTTGCCAAACCAAACATTGCCTGATATTTTGAACAACGGTCGAAACAGACGGGTCCCGCATTCTCGACCAAAAATAACAAGGTTTATGGGGCCCTTTAATTTATACACAGGGGCAATGCAAAGTCTGCATCGGACCAGAGTCATGGGCGTAGCTAAACACACAAATTTAGGGGTGTGCAAACCTAGACTCCTATTCAGCACCAATTAAGCTTGTATTGGCGAAATTGATTAAATGACTGGTCGCAGTAGGATCGAACTGACTTTCTGATAAATTTCTAATCATCTCAAAATTTCAGTGATTGAATATTCGACCTGTCTAATAAAATCAAACTTTGCGGTTAACAACATTTTTCAGCATTCGTCTCATTGATTTCTATCGCTGGTTTCAATGATGAAACACCGAGTGCGCTGTAATTACTATCACTAATGCGATATGAAGATTGTCAGGAACCAATGCAACAGTTTTAGAACATTAAGCATATTCAACGGGTGTTGCTTGATATAAGGAACTCTTACGGGCTTGATATGGAAATGCGCCACCTATCGCACCTTTTTGCAATAGAATACAATATGAAATCACAGTAAGTACAAACATCACTACTTTAAGAAACAGCCAACAATATTTTCTTATGCTCAGGTTGGATATTTACTGTAGTATGTACAATCATGCTCTACAGGAGCCAAAATCATGAAAGGGAAGAAGGTGAAAAAAATAAACAATAAACAATAGACGTAGATTTGAATATCAGATATTCAACTCAACAGCAAAGCTTAATACATCCATTTGAAAGTTTGACACATTTTGATTAGAACAAGACTAGTCTCGATTCGAGGATATGAAGTTCTGATTTTTTTAAGAATCTTTCAAGGATAGGGCCATACAAATTACTTTTCCTACAGCGATCTCCACCTCTCGGTTTGCTGTACTAGAGTTGAACACGCTAACTACTCAGCCATTTTTTCTTCAGCTCAATTGTATAAGTTTAAGACAACTATCAAGCATTCAACGTTTTCTCTCTCATTCAAATCATTCCTGACTACTTGATTCCGTCCTTTCAGTATCAATTTCACGACTTGAGGTTTGTATATATACAGGGTGTCCTTGAAAGGTCTTTACAAAAAGCTACCACATATTCTTCAGACCAAAACAATTCGATACAAGCAAACTTACCTCAGTAAAAAGTTGCTTAGTTTGGGCGCTAGACGGCTCTGAAGTTGAAATTTTCAAATCGATTTTGCTTCATAACTTTTGAACGGCTCATGAGATTTTTTTCAAATTTGGTACGTTGGCATAGACTCATCGGGCAATGAAACTCATATCATAATCATAATGAATATCATTCCATGGGCGTAGAACTTGATTTTTTCAGTAAATAAACATCTAAAACTCCTACGCCAATGGAAAAAAATTAGTTTCAATATGAAATCTAAATTATTCAACTCATTCACTACAAAAAAGGTACTCTTGACAAAAGTCGATTCCTCTCATGGTTTCGACAAAATTTTAATTTTAGTGATTTAGAGCATAATTAATAATAAAACGGTTAACAGATATTTCATAAAAATTGTTCAAAATGTTCACCATTTTCACGTATACAAAGATTTATACGACGCAAAAAGTTGAAATGTACTTTTTGCATAACTTCTTCATCGCCTGTAAGATTATTCGTCGCCTGTTGGATACGTTGCCATAATTGTTCTACAGTATTCACAGGGGTCTTGTAAACCGTAGACTTGAGATAACCCCATACAAAATAATCCATCGGTGTTAAGTCTGGAGAACGTGGTGGCCAATTCACGGGTGCATCATTACCTCTACCTATCCATCTGTCTGGGTACTGTTGGTTTAAAAAATTCCTAACATCCACCGAAAAATGTGGTGGAGCTCCATCGTGCATGAACCACATATCTACCCGATGTTGGAGTGGTAAATCTTCCAACAAATTTGGCAACGTATTTCGTAGATGTTGTAAATACATGTCTCCTGTTAATCTTTGTGGAAGTATGACAGGACCAATTATAAAATTTCCTATTATTCCAGCCCAAACGTTGATTTTGAATTCGTGTTGAAAATGGTTTATTTTAATGGAATGAGGATTTTCAATGCATAAACGTGTTCATTATGAAAATTAGTTATTCCTCTTCTCGTGAAACAGGCTTCATCAGTGAACAAAATATTCTTTCCAAAGTTCAGATTCATTTCTCTTTGCAAATTAATGAACCTACAAAACATCAGACGACTTTGTGAATCATGGATTAATAAATCTTGAACTGGCGTCTTGTGGTATGGGTATAATAATTGTTCTCTTAGTACTTCATGAACGGCATTCCTAGAAACTTTTAGTTCATTACTTATCCGTCTAGTACTCAATTCTGGATTTTCTTCAATACGGTCTAAAATTTCTACTTCGACTTCGGGAATCCTTACATAACGCTGTCTTCCATAATAACCAGTTCTAGGAGCAAAATGACCGGTCTCCCGAAGACGTCTCTCAACTGCAGCAAAGGTTGGGTGGCTTGGTACGCGACGATTTGGAAACCTTGCCGAATACACCCTCACACTCTCTCGACCATTTCCTTGACAATATCCGAATACCAATAACATATCGGTGTATTCTTCATTGGTGTATTGTACGGCCATGATAAATCAGAAAAGTCCGATATCAACAATCAACGTCAATAAAACTCGACAAATCAACACAGATGAAACTATGGAAACCAAGAATGTGAATATCACTGTTTTCGAGCAGATAATAATAGTCTTCAGAAAAAAAAACCAGTGCTACTTATTTTCAATAGAAATAACCTATGCAAAAAGTACATCTCAACTTTTTGCGTCGTATAAATCTTTGTATACGTGAAAATGGTGAACATTTTGAACAATTTTTATGAAATATCTGTTAATCGTTTTATTATTAATTATGCTCTAAATTACTAAAATTAAAATTTTGTCGAAACCATGAGAGGAATCGACTTTTGTCAAGAGTACCTTTTTTGTAGTGAATGAGTTGAATAATTTCGATTTCATATTGAAACTAATTTTTTTCCATTGGCGTAGGAGTTTTAGATGTTTATTTACTGAAAAAATCAAGTTCTACGCCCATGGAATGATATTCATTATGATTATGATATGAGTTTCATTGCCCGATGAGTCTATGCCAACGTACCAAATTTGAAAAAAATCTCATGAGCCGTTCAAAAGTTATGAAGCAAAATCGATTTGAAAATTTCAACTTCAGAGCCGTCTAGCGCCCAAACTAAGCAACTTTTTACTGAGGTAAGTTTGCTTGTATCGAATTGTTTTGGTCTGAAGAATATGTGGTAGCTTTTTGTAAAGACCTTTTAAGGACACCCTGTATATAAACTTAGTAAGAAACTAATTTATACTATCGTACATTGTCAGCCATTTTAAAATACATGAAAATACTTTACAATATATCTAGATGAAACAATATTAAAAACCTACAGTTAATAGACAGGTAGTTCATCTTGAGTTTTTGTCCAAATTTCATTCAAATAATGTCAAATGTGTGATTAATGATGAATCAGTTGGTCACACATCAAAAATTAAAAATCATTACGTATAGATGTAGGCAATGGCACGTATAAACTCGTGGTAAACTCCGTGGTATGAATAAGTTTGAAGTGCCACTCTTGGTGGTGTGACTAGATTCATAACTCATAAAATCTAAACAATCGCACCTCATCTTTGTCCATGAAAAACACCGAGCACCCCATCTCTCTACTTGTTATTCTGCTAACACTCTTCGCGCAAGCAGCATTGGCAAAGTGAATTAGGGGATTTTACTCCAAGAACCAATAACATTTTGAACAAATGATTTCAAACTTGATTCGAGCGAATTAGGATTATCTTGAAATTTTCCGTACTGATATTTTGATTTATATAGAATTCCAAAAAGACGCCGTGACAAATCTATCTGAAAACAAAATACTGGAATATGTGATTCTAAGAGAAATTAGGAGTGATAGGGAAGAATTCCACCGCTGGCTAACATGATGTTCCTCGAACATTATAGGTTTCCCTTTCGTGTTGTCCACAGATAAAAAAAATATATGTATTACAAAAACGGCATATGCAGATGGAAAATGGACTAGATATGATCTATATTCAAATAAATAGCGATGATATGAATACCTATACGAAGGAACGCAACCTATTGAGGTCGTTCCCTACATTCATAGCGCCTTCACCAAATGATGCAAATGTCAATCAATTCTAGAAAGAAAACCAATCATTTAAACTGTCTGAAACTTTGATTAATAGGTATACAAAGGATTTTGAACTATGAAGGCAGATTTTTTTGTTAACCGCCTTTGAAAATGACGAAAACTTAATGTTTTCTCAAGATATTGAAATTGTTCCTTATGAAAAAACTCCATCTATGATTGGTCTATCGATAGGGCATTTCAATATATTTCACGTAATATCAATTTTGAATTGATTTCTGATCGTGGAATTGAAGATCTCTGTCCTTCGTCGTGACCCTTGACTGATTGCTAGTGTCAAAGTACCTACCCCTTACCCCAGATTGAAACGTATCTAGTATAGTGTTTATCGAAGAGTTCGTAAGAAATTTCATGAACAATGTATTCTCCCGGAAATAATTGATGCCAGAGTCCCAAGAGGAATGAAAATAAGAGATCCAGAATGAAAGAACTGATATGGGTCTTCAAGAAAAAATAATACAATAATAATAATAATAATCACTGTCGGGGGTCAACTCACCGCCGTCTCATGTGTAATGGCTGAATGTTGCCAGTTTCAACATTCATTCAATATTCATAATTATTGTTGTTTTGTTACATTATTTTGATATTTGCTCAAGCTTTCAAGACGATTATCAATATGACAGTCGCCTACTAGGCAGGGTGTCCGACAATTTTAATGTAATTATTCATATTGTATGAACTAATTCTCATATTTGCATTTTTTATACTATATGGTGACTGTACACTGTGTCTAAGATAAGGAGGGCCAGTATAGTTAGACATATCGGTAACTACATGAGATACAGATTTGGTTGAATGGAAGAGTAGTTGCGCGATCAACGGGCCAACAAAATATCTAAGGTTTTATTTTTCTTTTTTTCTGACGTTGATAATGAAGTCAAGACAAAACTGAAGAAACATCTTCTTTGTAACTTTCGATGTCTTTTGATATGACAATGATACTCCTCTACTTTTCTGCTACTTTTTTCCGAATTTTTGCCGCCACTAGCTACGCCTATGAATTGCATCCGATCGCCTCACTACACTGTTGCGAGAGATGGGAGAACGGCTGCCTTGCTGTCTACAATAGAGAGGGGATACATTCAATTCATGGAAATAGCATGAAAGTAGGTTCAATTTAGTTGGTATTTACGATTTTGTTGTGTAGTTGTAATACTCGTATTGAAGCCAAATCTACCGTTGTGTCAGTGTGGACTAGCACTTTGTGTCGTTATTTTGGTACAAACTTCCGTATGTTCTTGTTCTTGAACCTGGAAGTGGAATCTGTTCAAAATGGCGTGAGATTCTCATGCGTGAGTACTTGCCTTTATGTCGATGTCTTTGATTTTTGTAATGTAATTGTACGGTCATGTGAGATAATGAAATCTCAATTAGCATGTATAAAAACAATGTAATGAATTCTTGATTATATCGAGGTCAAATAAGCTCAACCGATGAATGCATTCGAATATCCTCACATAAGCACATACCTACCTATTCATCTGATGACTTCTATAGGTATTTTTGCTTCTAGATATTAGGTACCTAGTTCACTAGGTATGAACAAGTTCATAACACCTCCAGTTCATGGAATTTAAATGAGTTATTCATACATTGAGATATACATACCATTGGCTCACGGACACCATCATAAAATATTACCTACTCGGGTAGGTACCTACCTATACCACCTAAAATAATTTCATGATTTCACTCACCACTAATTATGATTTCTGAAACCCTTTTATGAAATAATGATTCGCAAATCTGTGAAACCCCATTTGGAACAACTTGACTAGATATGTTCAGTGCATGAGTACATCACACTTCTCATCACTCAATCTGCATACATAGATGTTTTTATCTATAATGAAAATTGTTTTTTGTGTTACCTGAGGGCGCGTTTTCGAGACGATAAGTAATTCTCTCGGTAATTCTGGAATATCTAGTAGAATTCAGAATCATTAGAATTCATGGGTGCTACAATACGGCATCACCACAAAACGCATAAAATTTTAGCAATTGAGGTTATGGTATGTTGATGACAGATCACAACATTTTTGTTTTGATTTTCAATTATTGTTTTTTCTCCCCACTCCCAACGTCACCCTACTCGGAATATTATCTGTAACAATAATATGTTATTGTTTTGGTTTTTAATGGTTAGATAGTTTTTTGTAACACTATACCAGCATCACTTATTACTTCATCATTTTCAAATCGAAATATTTCGAAAACGGTACACAGTATTGAGTTACCAAGTGTACCTTTTTAGAGTGGAATAGAATGATGTTCAAACTCATGATACTATTATAGTATCATGGTTCAAACTCACATAAAACTTGGACTGGGAAATCTAATCTTAAAGAAGTTGTGTTCGAAAATACTCTGTACGAATCGTTCAACTAGCGTCCTCGATGAGAGTCAGACATAAAAATAAATTCATGCGATTTCTCAGGTTCCAAAACATATTTCGAAACATATTCATACAAAATTTGATAACAATGTTGCCAGTCGTTTCGACTCCCTGTATGTATAATAACCAATGATAATTGGAAATTCCTTTTCATCTTTTGTGGAAATTGAGTAAGGACAGTTTCGACTATGTTGGTCTTTGCATGCATTCTTAATAACACTATAATGGCAAATAAAGTCTGACTCAGCTTCATAAATAATTCGCGGAATAATGTATATGGAGATAATACTTTCCACAATGGTTTTTTTTTCTGCGTCGAGGCTAGTCTTTGAATACTTTGTTCATTATATTATAAGTATACAGTGTGGAACAGCCAAGTGGAATAAATTCGATAACGAAATTTTAAGTGTTTTCAGATGTATTACAAAAATTAACATCAAAATGAGAAAATTATTTTATTTCACAAATTCGCTACATTACACTAAATACTTATTTCCCATTTAGCTTTTAATATGGAGGAAATAAGCAAAAACCATTAATGCGTTCCTTTTAACTGATATGAAATAAAAAAATACAAAAACAGTTTTGTTTATTTCCGTATAAAAATCATAGCCTTAGCAACTTGTTGTCTGTCTGCATGAGGCGAGGCATGAGGGTAGTGATCAGTGTCAGTGCTATTGTCGTTTGAATTTCGTTAACTGTACGTACTGATATCAGAAAAATGGTTCATTCAACAGAATTGCACAAAATAACCATGGACACAAATGGAAGTTTCTTCCTTATTTCACGAAAAATTTCCAAATTTGCCGCCTATATCCCAAGGAACAATTAGCAAAATAGAAAAACAGTTTCGAGGTTGGTCATGTGAGACAAATAAAAAAAGTACCTGCCAATGCAGTGAGTGATGATACGACGTATTTTCGTGAACAAATGATGGAAATGTTAGATAACAATATGATCCAATTTGAAGATGTTTTGTTTTCTGATGAGAGCACATTTACATTTAACGGTCATGTTAATCGTCAAAATTGCCGCTATTGGTCTAATGAGAATGCTTACTGGATGAGAGAGGATCATACGCAATATCCTGAAAAAGTTGATGTTTGGACAGGAATTGTTGGAAATCATATCGTAGGTCCCTTTTTCATTGATGGCAACTTGAATGGAGATAAAATTTAGAACTGCTCCAAAATAATGTCGTGCCAACTTTGACAAACGTATATTCTGATCCAGCAAACCCACAAGTTCCTGCCAATATACTATGGTTTCAGCAAGATGGAGCACCGACCCATTACCAAATAAATGTTCGGCAGTACCTGAACCAAAATTTTCCAAATCGGTGAATAGGGAGGCGTGGATCGATAGCCAGCACGATCTCCTGATCTGACGCCATTAGACTTCTTTTTGTGGGGATATGTCGAAAGTATTGTATACCAAACTAAACCACTCAACTTAGATGACTCAAAAAGACGAATCACGCTTGCGATTAGATCAGTCACGCCTGAGATGTTGAGTAACGTTAGAAGACATTTCTATACCAGATTTTCATGTTGCCAAGACGTTCGCGGCGAACATTTTGACAATCTCTTACATTGAAATTGATGTTTTTTTTGTTTTATTTCACATTATTTGTGAAAAAAAATAATTTTCTTTTTTTAATGTTAATGTTTGTAATACATCTGAAAAAACTTGATCTTTCCGAAACAGTTGAAGATAGGTATGGGACATTGTACATGAATTATTTCTAGAATTTTCTGAAGAATCCAAAAAACTAATAATATACAGGGAGTTGTATTTGAAATGAGAAAGTTGGTATCGGCCACTGTCACATGACACACCCTATATAATTATTCTCTTTTGAAAAAAATGGGCATCTGAAAATACAAATCGACTGTGGATGTTCCACACTGTATAGATCCTTCCGTATCTCAGTGATTCATCATATAATTGCATCTCAGAACATGGAAATCATTGTTTATATTCCAATAAATTCCTTCCAAAATTGCCATTTCGAGAACATTCTATAATCAGTAGAAATATATCAGACTTATATACATAATCTTCAAATCGATCTGGAATATAGTATATTTCAGTGGGTATTGTGGGCATTAGAATTACTTAGTGAATCAGTTATCGATGAATTCAACATGACCGAAGACACAGGTTTTGTGATTTGAAAGTTATAATAATATCTCAAAACCTTTCAAAGCCTCGAATACCCGCCTTTTTATTTTGATGTAGTGGTTATTGTTGTAAATATGTAAGAAAAAATACTTTCTTATACTTATTGAAATATTTTTTTATGTCGGTTCAAAATACACAAATACTTGCCAATTTATTCTCCTCCAATATATTTCTGATATCCACTGACCCCAAAGTAATAATGGATTCATTATACACGACCAAAAACGATTTTTAACGTGGCACCATCGTGTATAGGCCAGCAAGAGATATTGACCTCAAATAACCTCAAATTTCTGTTTATGTTAAGCTATTAACTGTGATGAAGCTAGTTAGTTTATCATCAAACGTCTCGAGTCAGGCGGTTTCGTTTTGATAGCTTGTTTTCAAATGAGGTCCAAAATTCGAACACTTCGAACTACCGCATTAGCAATTATCTCCAATGAATTGGTGAAAATCATTTCAAATTTGTTGATTTCATTTCTACATTGTCGATATCACATGTGTGAACTGTTACTCGGCCTATCCTACCTGGTTGCTGGACACATTACTACCAAAGTCTACAGAAATTTTTTGATTTTGTAGTTTCTGATATACTTCTATTGTATAGTCTTGTTGAACAAATTCATCTCATCTGATCTATTTGATTCAGGAATATAAAAGCGGTTATGTATCTACATATGTGAAAGGTATTTTCATGTATTGAATAGTTAAACTTGCTAGTCATGCCAACGCGACACGGTATGATACTTGAATAGTTGTGGTCTCGGTTGTGTATATTTTCAGGAAACTGATCTAATTTGGATAAAATACCATATGAAGAATAGTAAATCCAGTAATCGCCATGCAACAAGACATGGTGACACCAGAAATTGCGTGTACTAGTGATATTGCGTGGGAGAGACTATATGAAATTGTTGCCGGAAGTTCAAGTCATCCATAAGAAAGAAAACCGGTTCAAGACAAAACAAGGACAACAGGAGCAGACTAAAGTCATCTATAGTCAGACAACAAAGTACATATTGATGTATATTAACTGTTGGTTAACCACATTCAACTATTATGGCTTATTTAATCATACATACACTCCGACATACACATGCATTATCGAAATGAAACATGCAGCGACAAAAAAATGAATTTAGTACGGAGCAAATTTACGGAATTGAGTGTTCCTAATTGCCGTTACCGGATTGAGGGTCTATCTATACTGGGTGGCCCAATGAAAACAAAAAAAGGCCGATTTGAAATAGTTATCGTTCTCAGAAAAAAAAATATAGAACCGGTCGATTTTTATTTCGAGGGGGGAAATATTTTTCACATGTTTTCACTTCAAACCCCTCGGACAGGTGAGCTCCAACCCTTGAATCTCAAATGTGATAAGAGGTTCATTTTGAAGGTATACAATCGAAATCTCTTACCAACGCTACCTTGTTTTTGGATTTTCAATGCAGTAGTTCTCGAGAAAACACGTTTATGAAAATAATCGGCTAGTAATGGAAAGTATCGCATTTTTCCCTTTCATCACTATTTCTCATTATACAGGGTCGCTGATATGTATGGAAACGGTCGATTATTTCCTAAAGTAAGATAGCTAGCGAAAAATGTTAGGATACAAAAGTTGTAGGGTTTTTCAAAATCCATTAAGCTAATGGAAAATCAAGTATACAGGATGAGTCAAAACGTCAGGACGAAACAAAGTTGCTTTTTCTCTAATGGGACACCCTGTATATTATTCCACATTTCAATTCTGCTCGAAATTCTGAACAAAATTGATGAAGCGCATCATTTCCTGAATTCAACCGATTTCGAGATATCGAATTTTGAAAATAACTTATAATAAATTATCCAAAAATGTTAGTCCATTAAGTTCATAGTCCATCAAGTTACCTTTGAAAGTTTCCAGCTCCATAACAACGCCGCGTCGTTCTTTTGTCTAACAGTGATGATCTTGACAACACATGTCAAAAATACATTTAGTGTAAATAAGTTTCGCGCAAAAATGGCACGTTTAACTAATACTGAGCGTATTGAAATTTTAATGATCATAGGATTCGGTGATAGAAGACGAAGTTGTGACCAAGTAGTGAATATTTTTAATGAATTGCATCCAAATCGGGAACCAATTTCTAAATCAACCGTTTCAAAAACATTGCAGCGTTTTCATGAAACTGGAGATTTCAAAGATCGACCAAAAAGTGGAAGACCAGTAAGCGTTACAAATGAAGAAAATGCTTTGAATGTCATGTTAGATGTGGTGGAAAATCCAATAAATTCGGCACAACAGAGGGCTTTGAATCATAACATGAGTCGATATTCCATTCAAAAAATTTGCAAACTGCAAAAATTCCATCCATATAAAATTCATTTGGTACAAGAATTGAGTGAAGATGATTTGATCGTAGAATCGAGTTCTGTGAAGTTATTATGGATAAATTAAGCGAAAATGTCAACTTTGTCAACCATATATTGTTTTCTGACGAATCTACATTTTGTTTAAACGGGCACGTAAATCGACACAACTGTAGGTATTGGTCAGACCAAAATCCACATTGGATGCAGGAAGTTCACACTCAACGGCCACAAAAAGTAAATGTCTGGTGTGGTATCATTGGTGGACACGTCATAGGACCCTATTTTATAAACGGAAATTTGAACTCTGAACGATATTTATCACTTTTACAACAGCATATTATTCCAGAGCTTAGACGATTATTCCCGAATAATAACAATCCCAATTTGCCGGCAGAACAAATATGGTTTCAACAAGATGGGGCTCCTCCACATTTTGGACGTATGGTACGCGCATATCTAGATGAAACTTTTCCTAATAAATGGATTGGACGCAGGGGAGCAATTGAATGGCCAGCTAGGTCTCCCGATATGACCCCACTTGACTTTTTTCTATGGGTTCACATAAAAAATGTAGTCTACAAAAATAGGCCGCCAAATATCGAAGAGTTGCAAGAAGGAATTAGGCATGCAATTTCTACCATTCCTCCTCACATGATTTTAGATTCACTACAAAATTTTGTTCAGCGAGTTCATTACTGTCAGGAGGTAAATGGTAAACACTTTGAGCACCTTATTAAATAGAATTTCAAAGAAAAATTTGTTGTTTATCAAAACTTGTTCTCTCTTCTTTTCCTCCTGTCTTAACTATTGTTTTCATAAAATTTTGAATATCCTGGACATTCATTAAAAAATACATTTTATTGTTTCAATTGCATATTAATCAACCCTGAACAATTATGCTTTTTTTTATTTTCTGTAAAAAAATTATAATTAAATTGTAATCATAATATCCACATACTCCACCTTTTGTGACTTTCATAATAAATATGCATTATTTCGTGCTTCAATAAATTCAAGTCATTTTCAAAATTCGATATCTCGAAATCGGTTGAATTCAGGAAATGATGCGCTTTATCAATTTTGTTCAGAATTTCGAGCAACTTTGTTTCGTCCTGACTTTTTGACTCATCCTGTATATTTAATTTTCCATTAGCTTAATGGATTTTGAAAAACCCTACAACTTTTGTATCCTAACATTTTTCGCTAGCTATCTTACTTTAGGAAATAATCGACCGTTTCCATACATATCAGCGACCCTGTATAGTAAGAACGATGTTCATCTAAGAAGTGCCTCATGTGTTTTTTTAAATCCTGTCCTATCCAACATTACATAAAGAATCATTTATTTAAATGTCAGTTCCTTGATCTCTCAGTAAAATGCATAGTGAAATATATAGGTTCCCCTATAATCCACGTCGAATTCGGGAACTGACATCTTTGTATTCACAAATAATTTTTGATAAACCGAGATCAAAATTGTCCTCCCATGTATATAATTTTTTTTTTCGAGTGCATTTTTTCGTTGGGTCACCCACCCTGCATGAAATCATCCAAGGTCAAAAATCAAATTTTCTCAATACAACGATACGCAATATTTATAAACAAATTTATATAGGATTTGAGTCCAGCGATCATCATAATCTGATACCTCAATCCATTTGGCATTTTGGCCTCACTATATGTAGACAACATATAAATACCTCAATCATATTTTCGAGCGTATTGTAATATGATATATAATTGATCTGTTCCTATATGTTAGACTTGAGACTTGAGAGTTGAAGAGTTTAAGACTACTATGTCAAGGATCGAGTAGAAAAAAACTTGATAGTATTTCAACTACAAAGTTGCAATGCTCGTTAAATAAATAGGTCATAAATAAAGTCGATCTGTTTTCACCTCACGAAAGCTATATTTCACGTTGTAAATTTTTATTAATATCACATTATGAAAATTAACTGTTGAATAATATAGCATGATTTCATTGGGGCATTTCTTATAAAATGGGGTTCGGAACAACTCATCGCTAGAATCGCTAAATTCAGTTCAATAGAATTATATCCTGATTATGATATTGATAACTTTGATTAATTATTTCAGGTCGACTCAAGCTCATTAATATTGATGAGCAATGCGTCCGCGTTTTATAACGTGAGTACTCGGGTAACTGTATTTTTATAATTTATAGAAAGTTGGACGACTTCGATCAGAATGTAATTATTTTTATAATATGTCTGATTCCTTTGAATCGATAGTCTAGAAAACAAACTCAGTTTACTTCATCAGTGGATTGAACTCCCATCGAACATCCCCTAAATCGAATGAATATTCATTAGAAAAGAAAGAGGGTAGTAGGTATTGTTTTGAAAACTGTAGTATATAGTCTAATCAAATGGTAGTTTGAAGTGGAAAGTTTTGGAGTAATTATTGGAAAAATATTCAACAATTTTATTTATTGAATAAATATGAAAAATATTAATTTTTAAGTAGTAGTACCTATCTATTTACTTGTTCGAGCCCTTTTAGGTGCCGGCTCCATGTTTTCCTCAGGGCAGCCATCCAGTTCTTCAACGTCTGAAATAAATAAGAGACTGAATTTCGAACACTTGTCAACATATTCAATAGATATGAAAGCAGTAGACACATATTTTGACACACAAATAATTAGTGAGCAGATAAATGATGGTAAGATTATCCATGCACAGTTACCTTCAAGTAACTCCGGATCATCCTCTGCTTATTCTTCAATTTCTGCAATTGGCATATTACTGCAGCCGTTCTCGCAGTTGAGGCAGATATTGGAACAGTTAAGGCCAGCTTTTCTACATCCACAGTTGGTCTGACAGGTCTTGATGCATTTGCAAGAAATTAGTTTTAATACTGCGTCTGGTGCTGGTGGCTGTAATGTTGTTACAGGTTGCAGACCTGCTTTGGTTTTCTTCCAACCCCATTGCTCAGGATCTTTTTCATTTCCAAGCCATTGTTGTACTTGAAAGTACACTCTCAAAGAATGTTGCTGAGCTGCAGCTTCGGTAGGAGGTAGCGACGCCAATTGTGCTGATGTTTTGTATGCCGATCTAAGGTAGCATTTATACCTCAATTTGTTCAAGGACGCGCTTTCCTTGTCACTTAATTTGTACAGCGCAGTGAAAAAGGAAATACCAGCGTTAATAACAGCGTCAGCATGTGCCGTGGGATCTTTGAAAATTTGAATGGTCTTGATTAGAGCAGGGTTTTTCTTGAGGGTTTAAAGAAACCTCATTTTTCCGACTTTGAATGAGGCTGAGGTAGTGTCACATCCCCCCATGGCGTGCAAAAACAATATGTTGTCACTTATGGATTGGTCTGGATGGCAGTCAGGAGAAAAAATGAGTTGGGAAACTGCCCCTTTACCTGGCTTCAGAAAATATATGTTTGAATTCACACCCCGGCAACGACTAATCATGATGACCAGCAGATCCACATCTTCACCCACAATAACTACACAGTTATGCTGCTGTGCGAGATCCATTGCTGTGGTGACAATAACAGTATCTGCATCCTCTTGTGCCTGCTTTGTGTAAATGCCAGCTTCAGCAAAGTTGTCCTTCAACATTGAGATGAGACGGATTTTGTTTTTCATATTGCCTAGAAATTTTTCTTGTGGCATTGTCGGGATCATTGTTTTGTCGAACATGACATCTACTGACATCTGTTGTCGTGATCTTCTCTCTCGTTCAGCATATTTAGTGCCTTCTTGGGGGTAACCATCGAAGACAACTACTGCACTGTCCTTGTACTTGGACTTGACAAATGAAATATAGCTTTCACAAATGGATGAGAAGGATTGACCCCTGGCCCACACGACTTTGTGCAGCAAATACCCTACATCTATAACGTACACACACTCTTGGAGATTCGCTCCTTCTGTTGGTGTGAATGCCTTGTATAAAGTAGACTTGGTCCCTTTCCTCCTTTCCTTTTCAGTCACGTGATTTTGACGGATACCCCCTCCACTCAGGATAGTCGAACAGAACTGTCTTTGCTTTTAAATCGAAAGGCGGGGTGCTGCAAATGAATTGTTTCACTTAAAGGGAGAGTTGCATTAATTTATTCATTATGTTTTGCTTTTTTCCAAAAAATACTGATCAGCCCCATATTTCAGCACTCTTTTGCGTGGAAACCATACGATATACGAAAAAATGTTAAGAGACATAAATTGTAGAAAATTTTCTCCTCTTTATTTTACTACATAAACACGTTTTTCATAAATAGCTTACTTTGCAAGTTATAAGCTGAAAACCACTAAAAAACAATATTTGCCGAGCAAATTTTCGTTGGACAACTTCAGATTCGTGTTCAGCACCCCTAAAAACATAGAATAAACCAATAAAACGATTACTCCAAAACTTTCCACTTCGACCCCTTTTTGTGCACCGTTTTAGTGGCCTATATATATCCTAACTCTGCCTGAAACATCCTCAAGAAATCATCTGTTTCATTCAGTTGCAAGCAAGGTTGCAAGTTTGTCCAATTTGTATTTGACGTCAGTGAGAAATAAAACCTAACAAATACCTGTTTTTCAATCATCATATTATTGAATATGCACAAAAGAATAATAATCAAAAATGTATGTGACCTGAGCCCTTTGAAATACTTTGATGGTAATTCTATTTAAAAAAAAATGACGTGATTTTTTCCATTCGAATTTTTCTTATGATAGCTGGAAACATTTCCTTATAGCACCCATAATTCATTTAGTCCATTAAACTTACTGCCTAATTGTCCTTCCGTGCACACTGTCTTTGTTCATTGTCGTTGTTTCAACAGACAGGAAATAGCTATGATTTATTAGAGATCGCTCTCATGAAATTCTAACAATAGTGTTCCGTCAAATGTCCCATTACCAATATTTCCCATATTTTCCCAGCTTCCTATACATAGTGTTTGTTACTTCAGCATAGTAACATTGACTTACTTCAACTTTTTTCGTCCCTGGGCGATCAAGACTATTTCACCACCCCTCCGGTATATTTCAGAAAAAAACGTAACATATTTGCATGATAAGAACTCATTATAGTAGTAGGTGAACTTAATAATTTCTTTATTCATGACTGATGTGACTTATAACTTTTTATCGCTATCAGAGCGATCGATTTTTCCTATTTTCTGTATCTTTTCGCCTCCTTCGACTTTCCGCTTCTGCTGGCAATCACCCAATCCCGCTACCAAACCTACCTACTCGTCTCCACTCACATCAACAACAGAAATAATTTGCAATACTATTGTCATTATCCGATCATTATAATAAAATAACATAATTATCATGTACAGATATCACGAACTATTTTCCGTGCATAGTATCTAATTTCTACGATTTATTTTGGGAACAAGCGTCACATCAATAACACGTTAGACATCATTTCACATGAAACTCGTATGTCATTGAGTTCGACACCTTTATTTGCTGACTTTTGTGTAGCTATAATAGAGAACATATTTTCATAAACAATTATCAGTTTATCGCCAAGCTATGATATTCCGGTAACTCCTAGTCAAGTCTAAAATGAAATTTGGTTGATACAAGTAGGTACATTAGGTACATTTTCAATACTCGCGAGACCTCATCTGAAATGAAAAAAAGTGTTGAAATGTTTTTTCCCGACTAGCAACCAAATAGCCATGACGAAGTTTCATATCACGATATTCGCTTCACTATGATTTCGAGAGGCAATCATTGATTCAACAGTTAACCGAAATATATTATATGTTTCGAGAGAGCAAGCATAGTGTTATTTCCTCGGATATTTCAATATACCAACTGTGACAGCACATAGCTCACTATCAAATATCGTACTTACAAGCAGTCCTTTGCTATCAAAAATCTCACTAGTTGCCTAAATGAAGAAGGAATTGTCAGTGTACTATTATCAGTTATAATATTACGTATGGGATAGCCCCAAGCAGGGTATATCATATCCCAAAAAAACGATGATCCTTCTCATCTTCAAAATTAATTTCCAGGAATCCCTCGACCTGTAGAAATGTATTCAGGGATGAAAAAATTAATCCACTTACACGGTGAAATATCCATATTAACTTTTCGTTATAATAAGATAAATGATCTCAAAATGAATCGTGATTATCACAATTACAAGCAGTCCTTTGCTATCAAAAATCTCACTAGTTGCCTAAATGAAGAAGGAATTGTCAGTGTACTATTATCAGTTATAATATTACGTATGGGATAGCCCCAAGCAGGGTATATCATATCCCAAAAAAACGATGATCCTTCTCATCTTCAAAATTAATTTCCAGGAATCCCTCGACCTGTAGAAATGTATTCAGGGATGAAAAAATTAATCCACTTACACGGTGAAATATCCATATTAACTTTTCGTTATAATAAGATAAATGATCTCAAAATGAATCGTGATTATCACAATTACTATACACGAAATAAATATGAATTTAGGCTTGAAAAATTAGTTTTCCTACAAGACTTTCAACGAAAGTAGCCCATCTCAACATGGCAACAGAAAGTAAAGAGCACCAGTGTGGAAATATTCGAAAAAACGCACCCTCGCAGTGGCTGGTGAATGTAATGATATTTTACCTGGAAATTTCATACATTACTTCACATACCATACTCAGCATATATTCAGTTTTTTTCACACATCACATCACATACGGTACTAAGCATATATTTAGATTGATTTGGCATCCTGATCTTTCAAAAAATCAGTCCACTACATTATGCATAACAACCTAGAAAAAAATACTGCGGAATCATACATGACAATTACATATCTAAGGGTTGGTGATAACAATTGAAAATAACGATAATCAAAATATATCAATGATATCGATATGATCGATGTGATAGTAGTCATGAAATCGTCTCCGGTTTTTTCAAAACACTCACCTCCGTATACAAATTCATTGAAGGAATCATGAAATTCAATGTTTTCTCCATTCTCTGCTATAGATACGTCATTGAAATGTCTTGAAACCATTGGGATTGAATTTTTTAAAATTCATTCTCTTTCTAATCGAATATTTCAGCTCTGTTAGTTGGATTTCAGAATATTCGTTGTATTCACTGCTTCCCAACTAGATATTGGTCAAAGAATATGTCAATTCTAATAGATATAATTGAACAAATATCTATTATATCTTACTTATGAGGAATAGCTACTGTTCATAGTCAATGTTTATGTGATGATCAAAATTTGTGAGATCATTTGTCACTGATTGGTTATCTTGCCATCTCTGAGAGAATACTTCTGAGAAGGAGGAACATGCGATGACAATAATCGAAAATGAAAATGTTTTCTTCTCTAAATATGCTGGTTCGTCAATGGCGTTTTCCTTTGTGTTACTGGAATAATGGTGTACCCACATATTATATCATGAATATATGCTTCTCTTCAGAACTGAGGATGTTGTTAATGAGATAAACAGTTTTGATGAGTCATCATAACATCAATGATTCGCTCTCTGGTTCTTTTATCACTGCTTTTTATTATCGTTATTATTCATGAAATTAAACATATTTGTTTTAATTTCATAAACAATTTTCAAACATGAATAATCAGCAAATTATCGATAGATTTTTGTTTGGGTATGAATATCTTGGAATAAAAAATTGTATAATAATGATGACTACATAACAATGGACTTGTATGTTGTATGATAAGTATAGGATGTGATGTTTCGGCCTCGGTTCCGGCACTCTGTTAGAAGTATCTCGAATCTCGAGAACTGAAATGTTAATTTTCTGAAAATTTTGAAATTACATAAAATAACTTCAAATTCCTTATAC